>JAPYZB010002833.1:0-12591 GCA_030522745.1 Eupelmus kiefferi
ATGCAGGATCGGATGGGTATATATAGTAATTTTGCTTGCATTTCTGGTTGACGTTGAATGTCAAGTGCTGCTTCGATCGGCTGCGGCTGTGCGAATAGAGAATTAGGTAAGTTCGATTCAGGGTCTAAGTAATTCAATGATAAGACTCCAATGGTGTAACTGTCAATGATCATTTATTTAATAAACGACGTTTTGGCCATCTCAGTTATTTTTAAAAACTATGGCAAGTTGAAGTCAAATAACTGATTTTAAACATTTTAAAATAACTGAGATGCCCGGAACGTTTTTTATTAAATAAATGATTATTGACAGTTATACCATTGGAGTCTTATAATTGAATTATATTTCACGCTGTCATCGGAGTCAATTTTAATATTCAAGGACTAAGAAGGTTGCTTAATTATTGATAATAAGTTAAGGTGTTGTAGGAAACTCCTAATTGTGGTGCAGTTATTGATATTTTTTAGAGTAGCAAGAATTATATTTACTGTCTCAATCTAAAAAAGTGAAATACTACTTGACAATCAGAAAAATATTCACTTAAAACAAGCAATTTTTCACTCTTTCAGACTCAAGCAGTATAAAAAATAAAAAACCACTCCAGCCTCTTTTCATTCCCCAAAGCAAATTCCTCAACAGCAAACCGAATCAGCGCAGCCTCAATTTCCTTATTGTGACTCTCGGCGGAACTCTACTGCCAGCCGACTTCACTTTTAAAGACCAACCCAAGCCACCTCGTCAGCAGTCCAGCTCCAATCCAACGAAACAGCACCGCTGCAAAAACTTCAACTACCCCAACCTCACCGCATCCATCCCGACCACCGGCAAAATCTCTACTTTCCCCCCTCGCTCCACTCTCCAACAATTCGATTCCGCGCAAAAGCAGCGCGGCTCTAATTTCCGGAGAGCGAGAGGGCAAAAATCCGAACAGCCGCGCTCTCGCTTAGCGAACAGGTGGCAGATACATCTCCGCGACACGTGCCAGAGCGAGAGAAAGAGAGAGAGCGCAGATGTGCAGGTAGATATAGCTGAACGTGGAAATTACGAAACGGCGCGGCAGGAAGCGTCGCCGGATCGATGTATACCGGACGGGCGCCGAATCCGGGCTAAATAGGAAGATTGACGCGCGGATTGCGCGGCCGTGTGTACGCGCGGCAAAAATCGCGAATTATCGATCTGATGCCTGCGAGCGGGCTGCGTCCGGTGCTTTTGATTTAGCGGGGGTTGAATACGCGTGGGTGATTCGCTGATGGATCGGTATGGATGCGGGGATATGAGCTTTTGCTTTTTCGCGATGCATCCGGAGTTATTTGTTTTTCGGATGTTAATGGCTGGGGGTGAGGGAGGTGGTTGGGTTGGGTGCGTGGGTGGAAAAGGATTATTGGATTTGTGTGTTAAGGGGAATTTTTGTAATGGTATTATGTATTTACGAAGAAATTATTTGATGGTGCGTTACGATGTATGGTCAGTCTATTTATCATTTGAATTAAAAGCGGGCTTAGTACTTACATTGGATAACCAGTTGGCTGTACTAACATTTTTAACTCGAATGTTTTTAATGAAAAATATTGCAGTCTAACCCTTTACCGATTAGTTTATATTCGCGAGACTGGATTATTAATGCAGGGTTAAAGTT
The DNA here is from genome assembly GCA_030522745.1 of Eupelmus kiefferi. Classification (NCBI taxonomy): domain Eukaryota; kingdom Metazoa; phylum Arthropoda; class Insecta; order Hymenoptera; family Eupelmidae; genus Eupelmus; species Eupelmus kiefferi. The sequence goes on from JAPYZB010002833.1 coordinate 1,637, forward strand.
GTTTAAAAGGACATCCACTTAAAAGTAACTAAAATACTTGTTGCTATATCCAATAAGATAGCAAATAGTACCAATGGTGCCAATTAAAAGAAACAACTCATTTCCTTTAAACATTAACTAATAATATCGTGGATAAAATCGTCGAATAAAAAATCTAAATCAATACCCAAACCTCAAACCAATAACCCATTTAACTCTCCAACATCACAATGACAAAAACCCAATTAGAAAATCCCTCAAACACAACTACCCAACCATCATCCCCAATTAGTCCTCCCAACCAACCACCCCGCACATCCCCAATCCCCCTCGCTAACCCATAAATCCATTCAGCTAGCCAGCTCGCATTTTGCCGTAGCAAGAAATATACCTAAGACGTCTACTCTCTCTCTTCGCTCCCGCGAAATAATTCCCCGCGCGTGTAGCTCACTAGCCTCGCGGGCAACTTTACGAGCTCCCCTGAATTACCGCCATACACATACATACATACATAGGAGGAATTCGTAATTAGGAGAACGGCATTCGCCTCGTGTAAGCTCCGCGTATATACATACCCAGCAACAATACCTAAGCATACATTCCAACCCTTTGCGAGCGCGCTGCTCTTACCGCGGGCAGCCATTCAAGAATGTTACATTAATTCCGTCACTGCCAGAAGTCTACGTATAGAAATACACCATATAGCCTTCGCTGAAAGCTTGCGGCGAGCTTTTTTTCCTCTAAACCCAGCCTGAATTTCAGAAACGCGCTGCCCCATACGTGCGCCCGGGTAATTAGATGGAATTTTCGAGCGCGTGTGCGCGGGTATAACTAGGTCAGAGCGCGTATATATACACACACAGGCTGTATGGAGAGCCGAGCGCGAGGTGGGATTAGTGGTAATAGATGGGACCGCTCAGACGCGTCCCCGCGCGCGCATTAATTTCGCGACTGGATTTCAGCTTCGTCAAGCTCTCACTCTCTGAAAGCTCGGCAGCCGCTTCTGTGCTATATAGTTTGGGGAAAAAGGGATGGGAGGATTTACGGGCGTGTTTGTTGGGTGCGCGGGTTACGTAAGCTCGCTAGGTGTATTCGATTAAAAGATGATGGCTGAGATAAGGGATCTGAGGCTGCTTTGGGTGTGTGCGTTTAATTAGAATGGAAATTTGAGGGCTAGCTGCTCGCTTCGTTAGCGAAGGGTGGTTGGATAGGTTTTTGTGTTTTCGGGTGTGGGATCGGTTGGCGATTTCTAGAGAACGAAGCGGTGTAATGAGAAGGCTACGAAAAGGTAAGACTAATTATTTTCCGTTTATAATCAGAAAAAATAGTTTTTTTTTATTTGGAGGAAATTATTGGATCGATTGTATATCTGAGTTATATCGCAAAGTCTTGATTAGACATAAAAACACACACATTTTCTCAAAAATTTAATCTAAAAGCCATAACGATCTACTGCGTTACAGGCTCGACCTACAAAATAATCCACCACGCCTTTCTAATAAAAAAAGAATTATAAATCATTTCACCCTGCCGCTTGCACTCACACAAACGCGCGATATACATCGCATCCCCCGTGAGTTACGTCACAAATATCGGGCCGCCCTTAATTATTCATAACGAAATTCCAGCGCGCCGCGCGCGTCACATATAGCTGCGCGCGAGCAGCCGCGAGTCTTCGTTAATCGGATTACAGGATCGGAAGCTGAATTGCGTTACGAGGCGCACATACGTGACGTCAGACTAGCTTTTTTCTTCACGTTACAGGCGATGACGCGCCGAGGTGTGACAATTTTGCTGGATATATATAATTTTAAGTGAGCGCCCACGAGTTTTGCGTAGCATCGCTCAGCGTGTTTATCGATTCTCGCACCTCTGGCTGATGTAGCTTCGGTAGGGTATCGAGTTTCGCCGATTGACGGCGTTGTTATAATTGCTTTGTTTCTATTGCGCTTCTGGAATCGCGCGGATTAAACGTAAATATTGATGATTCAATGCGCCGGTATTCCGAGTTGATTAGCCGTGGGCTGGACGCGCTGTTGGCTGTGTTGTTGTTTATTGTTTAGCGATGATTTTGGTGTTGGTAGGTTCGAATTTTTTTGAAGTGCAGAAATATTTCTTGAGTTTTGTTACTCAGGTAAGACAAAAGAGAATTTCTGTTGCCTGAGTAACAAAACTCAAAAGTTTGTGTTTAATAATCTTTTGATCTTTTACAAGTAATTTTTAACAATGTGATTGTAATTCAAATATAGGTAAAAGAAAATTCGATATTTTCAGCAGGAATTAGACACACTGCAAAAGTCAACAATCAAGTAAATTCGAAAAGCAAGTGTGTAAGAGGAAGAACTCAAATATAGTGTAAGGTATCTGAATGGGATCGCAGTAGATACATGCTGAGTCCAGTCTGGCAATCTACCAGATTGTATAGTTTAAATGTTATATATTAAATTTAACAGAATGTACTGGAAGTAAATTATCTAGTATCATTACATTAATTTTAATGCAAAAATACAAATAGAGCTATACATATTTTCACAAAATTCAATATAATTTTACATAAGACTTAATTCAACTTACATTAATTTTTCTAACACATGTACATTAAATTAAGTTAAAAATAATGGAAATCAATCACCATAATCCGTGACATTCAATTAAAAAACAACCTCTCTTCATTCAACCAAACAAAATCAAACATCAACAAACCCACATCCAAATACCTCAACAATACAACCAACCCTCGCCTAAAACGCGACGATGATCGCTCGCTTACCTCAGCTAGAATCGCGCGCAAGCTCGCGCAAAGCTCGAAAAGCTCTGGAAAAACGAGACGAGAGAAAGCGGGCGAAAGCCGCGGGCCGGAAACTAGCTCGCAGCCTACAGTGGTTCTAGAGACGTCGGGCCTCTCCCTCGAGGGCCATCGAGCCGCGCCGTCGTTTTCCAAAAGCGCGAGCTTTTTTCACTCGAGCGAGCCCCGAGACGCGCGAGCGAACCTCGACAGAGTGATGGATGTGAGTTGGATTTTTTTTTTAGTCCGGTCTGTCGGTGTGGTTGGATTGGGGAAGGGTTGGATGAGTTGTAGTATTGATTAGCTGCTTGGTAATAGAGGAATTCATTAGTGTTGAGAAGATTTTTTTAATGTTTTTTAATGTGATTTTTTAGTTGTGAATTGGTGTTTGTGACATAAGTAAGCGTTGAAAATATTTGACATAAGTATAAAGTTATGGTCTTTAGCTCATATCGCATGTATAAATGTACAAGACATATAAGTATAATAAATAGATTTTGTAGACTACAAATGACCAAGAAATATTTTTAAAAGAAAATCACTTTTAAAGCATTATCTAATAGCGAATTTCTTAGAACCGTCTGAGCATTGATTTATTTGAGACGTTAACAATTGAATTCGAAAAATATAAAAGCTCTGAATTGAAATGCGCGTTTGTAACGTTCCTTTTCTTTTCGCAGATGAAGAAAGAAAGCTCGCGTATTTACTTTTTCTCGTGCAGTTTCTCTCGAGAAAACGAGAAAATGTACTCTTGAAAAATCCGAGATAACACAGAGTTTTGCCGAATTACCTGGGCACACGGCAACGGTAAATATAACGCAGAATAAACATAGATAAATAGACAACAGAAAAATAGATGCTCTTATAGCAAAAATACACAATGCCAAAATAACAATTAACAAAATCATCTCTCCAAACAAACTTCCAGCTTATTTCACCCATCAGAATCCACGCAAACCATAAGCCTCATCTCATAATCCAGAAACCCAAACTAATCAAATCTCCCAGCTCATCTAACCATCTCTAAAACCAACCCATCCGGCTGCTCAAAAAGCGCAATCTTCCTTCGGATCAACCCATCTAAATGTCAAAACTCAAGCTTCCACTCAGGCCCTCGACCACAGGAGCATCTCCAGCTGCGCCCGGGGCTATCCTCGCCAGCCGAGAACGACTTTTTAATAGTTAAGGAGACGTATAGAACTCGCTTAGAAAGCTCGGAATTAAGGAGACCGCTCCGGCCCCGGAATGAATGTCAAGGACTTAAACGAACTCTCTCACTCTCTCCCGCAAGCTGCTCCTCTCCTTCGCGGAATTAAAAACACTGGACGAGTGCGTCTCTCTCGCGGCTCTTTCAGGCTGTCCACTTTGTTTCGGGCCCTAGGGCCTGTATGGAGCTTTATTCTTGGTCGTTTAAGGGAGAGGCTGTGTGGGTGGTTTGGTTGCTGGGGTTTGAGATTGAAAAGTGGTTGGTGAGTGGGGGAAGATTACTTTTTAATTGTTGGGGGTTGTATAGTGCTGGGGTATTTTAAGAGCTGCGGGGGAAATGAATAACCGAGCTTAATTGTTAATTTTTGTCGCTAGCTTAAGCAGATTGGAGAAGTCGCTGCGCTGTGAGATTAGTTTGACCAAGTTTCAGATACTGCCCGTTTCTTATCTATTAACGAGTTCATCTGAAAGTTTAGAAAATAGAACTAAATAATTCAGTCGTCATTTTCGCACTTAAAATTGATCCAAGCCCACTTAAACTAATCACCAGCCTTAATAGATTTCCGACATTATTATCGCAACTTAACATCGACCCTCGACTCCACATCGTCCACCTTACTTGCGAAATGCAAAACGCGCGTCACTTTTTTTTCAGCAGCGCTGTTCGAAAAAAAGCTCGCCTTCTCCCGGCGCTCGTATTTCAATTCCCCAGGGCGCTTCGTCTTCGAGCGCGGCGTGATTTATTATGCAAATGCATTTATTCGACGAGAGAGCCAGGCGCGCGCGCTCGGCAGTTAAAGTCACGCGACTTTAAAACTTTTCGATATTGCAATCCGAAATTGAGCTTAATGCTCGTACGTGACTGTTTTCGAGTGTATGCGTGTGTGTGTTTCGGTGAATATTGTTTAATTCAATTGTGTGCACGTTTGCTGAAATTTTTATGGGTCTGTCTGTCATGACTTCAAGATTTATTGTTGTTAAATAAACTGATTGTTATACCTCTGGTGAGAAAAATGTAGGTTTGTTGATTAGATTAAATTAATTTATTACTTCTGAGACCGGCTACTGAATTTTGTCAATATGGTAAATTAATTTGTAATTTCTTTAAATGTATAGCGTGAATTGTATTTTTTCAAATAAGGATCCTGCATTCTAAAGAGTACGTTCCTTTTTACAATTACTAATTAGCAAACACCTTCTCATCAGCTTTAACAAAAAACAGAAACGTCGTCTTTCATTAAGTCGAATTTTTCCCCTCCGCAAAGCTCAACTCTTTTGTGCGCTTCGCTCCGCTCTGATGTAGGCAAAAGGAAAAGAGCCGCGTCGCTCTGATTTGTTGCTCCTCAAGGCACGCGAATAATATAATTAATTAACCAACTTCGAAGAGGAAAAGATCCTTGAACAAATTTTCGAAAAAAAGCCAAAGTTACGTCTTTTCTTTCGAACACCGGTAACTATTTGGTTCGCGAAAAGCAAAAATGCACATCCCTTATGTTTTGTCATTCTTATGATTATTTTTCAGATGTTATCGAGATGCCGGCGGCAGTGTCTATGTAGAACTGAAAAATATGTAAAGCCGGTGCTATCTCGACATAGAGCTTCGTATAAATATATAAATAAATTTGAAAGGAAAAGTTGAATTGAAACGACAAAGTTATCGGGCGGCAGAGAGAGAGCTAGTTTCGCAAAAACAAAGTTTGACAGTTTTATGAAAGACCCAGTGCGTGTGACATTCAGCTGGGTTCGAAGTGGAGGGATGATAAAATAATGATATTGCGAGAGGAGGCGCTAGTGGAAATTATGAAAAAGTTTGAGGCTTAATTATTGAAGGTCTTCATTATTACGGATTTTTTGTGTCGGTAAAAATGATCATTTTTAAGGGGGTGTTATACATTAGTAAAATCTACTTTGTATGTGCATATTTTGTATTAATAATGTTTTTAGAAAAACATACGTGTTGTTTAAAGTAATAGGATACGATGCATTTTATTGGAATGATAAAATAAATATAGAAATAAAAGGTTGCTTACATAGGCTCAGAGCTGTTTTCAGAAATTTGAGCATACAGAGAAAACGATTAAGAAACTACAGTGGGTATAAGAGTAAACGTTATAAGCCTCTAAGCTCATCGACAAATGTTTTAGTTTCGCATGAACTTATCACTAGAACAATCGTACTAATTAAACGTGATTTCTTATTTATAGAAATTTAATAAATAAGAGTACTTTATAAAATTAAAAATAATTGTTGACAAGAAAAATTTTCTTATAAAATCAGCAGTGTGATAAATAGTCTTACCGAAGATAAATCTATAATTTAAAACATTACGACCTAATATCGCTTTAATAAAAAAGTATCTTAATTTCAAGAACACAAACTATCAATTTCAATAAAAGTAACAAACACAACAAACAACCGACTCCCCAATAAGAAATTCAATCCAACCCCGCACCAGCACTCATCTTTAAACAAACATAAAAAGCACAAGTACCCACCTAGCACACAGTTTCAAATTTCATTTCGCCCTCCTCGATACTCCCCTTAAAATTACTCGAATTTCACCTCGAGCCGAAACTCTTTCCCTTACATACACGACAAAACACACAGACACAGGCGAAAAAACAAACATCGCTCCAATCTCTATCCTCGCCACTTGGTTTTTTTCGGCCGCTTATCTCCTTTGCCTCTGTACATATATATGCATCTCGTATACGGATGCACATCGGGGCTTTATTTGTTTTGGAATTTTCGAGGCAGAGGAGAGCGAAAACAAATCTCGGATATATAACACTCGATACGTCCGCTTTGGCGGAGCGCCAGGCAATTCGACGCTAATGTCATGCCAGACGGGGGGAGTGTATTGTTCGAGACGCGCCGAGCGCTCGGTGTTACTTGATTAAAGAACGGAGACTTTCTGTCTTCTTGGTTCATTCGATTGCGATTTTAGGGAGGTTGGTGGCTTGAGAGTGAGTTTTTTTGGGGGGATTAAATGTGTGGTTTAAGATTGGTTGGTTTTTGTTTTGATTGAGTAATGCGTGAGATAATCGCAGTTTTCTGACCTGTTATTACGTATGGTTGTCGTTTGAAAAGCTAATAATAGTACGTATTTCTCTAGGTTGCTTTTACAAAATTGTTCAAAAAAGTAATGAAAGTAATCCTTTATTAGATTCCATCGAAATAAGTGTTTTCAAGCATCCATCATATCATTAACCACCACCATCAAACCGACCTTACCCTTAAAAACTAATCACAACTTCCTCTCCCTACTCCTTGAGCTTACGTTATTGCATCAAGTCACCATCGCATCACATCCCAAACCAAACCTCTCCCCCTTTCCCTCAAAACCAACGCCACATCCCTCCTATCTCTCATCGAAATCCAAAGCTCGCGCTCGATGATACCAGAGTTCCAGCCCATTGCAAGCTCGCAAGCTCACGCACAGACACGCGGCGCACAATCGGCTTATAAACTATGTTCTCACGCTCGATCGGGGCCCTGCGGCGGTTACACGCGTATTATCGCTCTCCCAGCATCGCGATCGTGTGTGTGTATATATATATATATGTGTGCTCTCGTTGTAAGACTTCTCTGGAAGTGGCTTCTGTTAATACAGCCCCGAGCGAGCTTTAGTTGTTGAAGCTCGAGTTACAGGCATGCGCGATTGAACTCGTTTGTTCGGGTGGTTGGCAGTAGGGATTTTTTTAAGGAGGCTGGGAGGAAGACGGTTTTTGGGTTGGTATGGTGCGGTCGTTTGGTTTCGAATCGTTTTAAGTTGATTTATAAAAAGATTGTAAAATCTGTGGATTAGATATTTGTAGTTTAATTCCTTTTTAACCCTTTCAGACCCAATGTACATTACAATGTACATAGCCATTTCAATCTACATCACTTTTAAATATCATCAAAATTTTGTTAATCAATTAAAATGTTTTAAAAGTTGTTGGATTATTTGAGTGTATGCAATGTCTATTATAAAATGTCTATTATATTGATATGATAGTTGAATTTGTTTATTATTGTATGTTATTTTGGAAAAAAAATTATTATAGCGAATAATAGTTCAGTTCTGAAACGGTTAATTTCATTCTTTTTTAACAGTGAATTAAAGTCAAGCATGACTAAACGCAATATAAAAGACAAAATATAACACGACTTTATACAAAAAGGCTCTATTCAGTATTTGCGTCTAACCGTATCTATCTGTTTCTACTTCGACGCACCAGTCCGCGCGACTAAGCTCGCCTTCTAAAATCTATCTCTTCACAACCCACTGAAACTTTAAAGCCCGCAAATGCATCGTAAAACTTTCAACATCTCAACTCACCCGTACCCTCTTTAATCAAACCCCCAACATCCTACATACACCGCAATTAAAAATCCCTAGAAAACCCTCAGGACCCTATCTCCCCCACCAACCTCGCAAAAAACTCGGCTTCACCCAGCTCACCTACATCCAGCAGCAAAACAAAACCAGGCAGAGCGCGTACTTTCCGGGCGATTTACTAGCCCCCGCGGACGCCTCCAAATATGCAGGCGCGCGTGAGATATTTTGCGCTCTGGCGGCGAGCCAGCCCCTCGCGCTCACACGTGCGCGCAGAGGCAGAGAGAGAGAGAGAGTCGTAAACACGTAGACGCGACGGATCGGCCGCGCGGCGATTTGTACGTGCCCGCGCGCTTTCCTCGGCTCTATCTCTTTCTCTCTCGTGGGAGAGACTCGACCACCTGCGCGCTTCATAAACAATGAAAGTTGAAATTTGCGCCGATACCTGCGGCTCCGAGCTTCTCAGAGTTTCTCGCGATCGAACGATCGCTGCGCCAGTGCAGGAAAGTAAATTTGTAATTTTAGTGGTATATTGGTTTATGCACGTGTGTACGTGTGCTTGTATGTATGAGTTCTGCGCTGCTGTGCGCGTGTGTCCACGTTTGTGTGAGTGTATGCGATGATGCAATTCCTGAGAGCCCGGTTGAAGCGGGCCTGGAATTTAAGGTCCGGAACGAGCGGTCCGGAACTCGAATTTATCCCGTTTGTGCTGCAGCCGAGCGTTAATAATTGAGTGCGGCTTCGGGCCGCGAATTATTGAACCCTTCCGCGGCAGCTGCGTTATTCGGACGCAAAAAGAATTCGGCTGAGCCAGTGTTTGATCGCGGATCGGATCGTTATCCAGCTATAAAGCACAACATTGTTTCCCTACATTCAACGAACTTACCCACTGACTATTAAATCCCATGCACTCTTCCACTTCCTGCATTCTGAAAATGAAAAATAAAACGAATCTATCCTGGCGTATGAAGCAGCTCGGCTGCATAAAAATTCAAAACCCATTGCCGACCGCAATCCTTCCTCAAACATGCATAAATCGATGCCAGATCCCAACAACAGCCCTCAGAGCGCCCATCGGAAACAGGCACTCATCGCCAGCAATCGCGGCACGTGTTGATCCAGCCTCATAATGAGGGCCCTGAATTAAGAACCCGATGAATGAGCGCAAAAGAGCCCAGCCTATCGGCCCGGTCTATTGTTGGCCCCCAGCCTCGAGGGCCCCCCCTCGCTCCGATAGCTACTCTTTTGTTTTGAGTGGCCGTTTTAAGATTGAAAAGCTCGACAATTTATACTTGCGCCGGGCGTTAATCGATGCCGCTGCGGCCTGTATATATTCTCGTTCGGCGATTGCGCGCTGTTTAATTATATATGTCGGGGGAGGGGGGAGAGTTTACTTTTTGTGAATTTATTGAGCTTTTCGCGCGATGTCGTCCGTCGAGCCGGATGATAATGGCGCGCTGTTGACGTTTATACGACGGCTCGGGTTACGTAACAAGAGTATTTTCGTGTCGGAAGCTAGTGTTTTTCGGAAAATTTCGTAAACATTTTGGAAAATGGATGTGTATGCTTGGTTGCGTAATCAATTGCGCTTGCTTGAGTTTTTTTTTTAATGAGATTACTTTGAAAGTGTGTGTGGCGGTGAAGGCGGTGACAGTTTGGTTCTTTGACGTTTGGCGAATAAAAATAAACTCGAGAGAAAAATATAAATATTTCAAGGTGGAGGAGATGTATTTTTGGTACAGAAAAAGGTCTTCCGAAAAGTTCCATTAATCAGACGACTCCGGAAAAGCAAAACGCGACCATAAATACGATAATATCCATACCAATCTAATTTATCAATATAACAAAATCGCTTTAATTTATCAAAACCTCCATCTCCAACACTGCCCATCTAAAAAATTACACCCACTAAAAAACAAACTTCCCCATCCTCTAAACAATTCCCTCCGCACGTCGACGTTTATATTTCCAGCGCAAACGGCAGGTTCTATCTCGCCAGTCGTAAATCCGCGCCGCCTTATCGAAAAGTTGTAAAAAAAAGAAAGAAAGAGAATCAAGCGGCGTAAAGGGCTTTTAAATATACGAGCGCTGTACAGCTGAAAGCTGGCCGCTCTTGGCGACAAATCTCGTCGCTTCGACGGCTCGCTCGCGCGAAAGTGTAGGGCTATTGGGCGACGTCGCGAAAATAAAAGCTGGGATGATGTAAAAGCCGAGCCGACGAGATACGGGAGGGTGTTGAAATAGGAAGGGGGACAGGTGCTTGACGTTGGTATAATAATCACCTTTGGTGATATCTTTGCACTCGTTAACTGATTCACACAACTTGTACACAGTAATCTATTAATTCATCAATAAAATGTAGCGTGTGATTTCTGTGCTGCTGCTTGGCAGAAAATTCTTTTTTTCCTCAAGCACGGCAATTAGAAGGTTTTGCCCGCTATCGTGCCAGACCCTTCCTTAATAGGTCTGCAGCAATAAAACAATAGCCAAGCACACTCGATCGATTATCTCTTTCTTTTCAGAAAATGCACCCTCGACACCCAGTTATTGCCTAGGGCCCAGTGGTCCTTCCTCGCGGACCTTGTGGTGAGGGACATCGCCTACTATTGCAATTTTCAGCGAGGAAGCTTCCTTGTTGGAGATATTTCATCAGTCTTGTTTGAA
>JAPYZB010002834.1:0-11411 GCA_030522745.1 Eupelmus kiefferi
GGAGAGAATACGATCGCTCGAAGATAGAATCTAGTAAGCAGTAAACAAACCCCCCGCGCTCTCCCCCCGAGGAGGAGAGGAGATCGAGGAGAAGATGGAAGAGCTGCTTCCTAGCTCGAGTCTTCGAGTTTGCTTCTTTTATCGGATGTGTGTCTACGCTCTGGCGTCCAGCTTTTTGACTTTCGGCGAGGATTGCTTTCTTTTAGAGGTTTGTGGGCGGCAGAGCGTGAAATTTACTTTCTCGATTAGAATTACTTGAATTTGTTGTTGTTATGGCTAATATAATACTAAAGTTGAGAGACACGTGTGAAAGCTCACAATAATACACTATATAAATCTACAAAAATTACTTTATTTGCATTTGTATTTCGCACCAAAAGCTAGCACGTGCGGCTGAAAAAAAATTGATTCCTCGGCCAGAGTGCGAAAAGTGCGCGCGCAGGGGTGAGGAACCTATGCCGCTATTTTTAAGCGGCCGGCAAGCCGTACACGTGCCGCTCAAAGCCCAAGATCTGGCGTATAGGAAAAAATGCTTTTCCAGATGCGAGCAAAGATAGAGCTTACACGTAAACGCTCGCTCGATGAGTTATATTCGGCGTGTTTTGACTATCACTCGCCTGCGCGGGAAATTGCTTAGCAGCCGACAAAATATTTTACTTGGATCTACTTCCTGCTTTGAGCTCGCCGATAATTACGCGATGCTCGGCAAGAGCTAAAAACAAAAATTAGCCCTCGCCGCGTATAACATTTCGTAATCGCTCTTTTTTCGTTGCGCGCGTGGAAAAAAAATGTCACTGGCAACGTTGACACAGGGAAAATATTTGGCTAAACTTCGAACATGTGGTAAATTCTGCTTTTCTCTTTCTCAGGAGGGGAAGCGGGTTTCGGATATATACAGTGCTGTACGCCCACGCGCGGAAAAAAAGCGGGGGAGGGAGGGGCGCGGCCGCTCGTAAAAATTGCCGGGTTTTTCGGGAGGTTATTGGACGCGCGAGACCTGGACACGTGCGACAAAAAAGAGACGCTCGATAGAAAGCTCGAATTGTATGCGCGTGGTTCTTGAAGCGGTCGAGATGGGAAAAAGCGAGCGTTTAATAAAGGCCAGATGCGACGTGTCTTGAGTGCCGTAAATGAGCACTTTTTTGCTTTCGCTTGCTGAGGCTGGTTATTATGAACGTTAATTGAAAGGCTGATTTTGACGGCCTGTCCGCTGAGTTTAAAGCTCAAGCTTCTCGAAATTTCAGCAGCGATGGTAAAGCCTCATTGCGCTGGTGTAATGTTAAAATACCCAGAGCAGAAACGTTTTATTAATATTTTCGTGAGCCAGCCTTATGTAATTACAGCGCACACAATAACTTCTTGAATAACAGAGAGAAATTCAATAAAAGTAGAAGTCACATTTGTACATACAATTCATTTGCGATTACAATCGGGTAAACAAACAGACGAAAAAGCGCGCGCTGGGAAATCCAGCTCCCAGCATTTTTCGGCGATTGCACGGCGCGATAAGGCGAAAAACACATCGATAAGATCGCCTCCCTCTTTCTCTTCCCACTGTGACATTGTTTTCGACAGCGCTGAGTGCAAACGCACGCGCGCCTCTGCGCTATACTTACAACGGCGAAAAAATATCATGACAAGCTCAAAGACAAACAGGGGCGGACGCTAGCTAGGCGAAACCCGAGGCGGCAGAGTAGATGTCAGCTCTCAGTGCACCGGCTGATTATACAATCTGCGAAACCTTGTGCTATATACCTATTAAATGTGTGTATCACCCACACCCAGAGAGCAGAGCAACTATTCGCTGACGGAGCAGAGAGCAGAGAGCCAAAGCGAGAGAGCCAGTGGACTCGGGCTCGGGAGAGCTTGGGGCAAGCACTGCGCTCTCTCGCGTAACATTGGAGCTCGCGCAGATAAGCGCAGCAGTATACGCTTTTATGTATGCGGCCGGGGCAGAAGCGGGCTTAGATAGCTCGCGGCTGGAGAAAATAGTCACGGCATTGTATATTTTATCGTGGCGAATAAACATTAACAACTCGTAATCGCATAACTTAGTAAACAAACAGTACAATATCTATCCACTTTTATTTACGTTAAATTAATCTATAAATAACTATCGCGGCTACACGGCAAAGATTATGCCGCATACGAGAGCGAGCGTGTTCAATTTAAGTGCTTTAACAGCGGGGAAGATATGAAAGAGCTGGAGCTCCAAAAGAGGGGGAGCATTCATAAGCGTATTTTTTTTTTTTACAACTTGTTTGTCCGAGGCACGAAACTGGCCGGGCATAAAAGTCGCATTATACTCTCTCAGCAGCGGCCATTGAGCAACGACTCGGGCGCACGCCTCGCTCGCGCTCCCCGAGCAAGAGAGAAAGAAAGCAAAGCCTTGTCGAAGAAAACACACATTCGTGCCGGGGCTAATTAACGATAGGCCACGCTTGTTTTCCACATGTTCCTTCGCTTGTAGGCTCGTAGAGCCGACGACGAGCGAAGGAGAAAAAAAAAGAGCTGGAGCGAGAGAGAGAGGAGGAGTGAAAATGTTACGACCTCGAACGCCGGTTATTCTAGTGTCCAGAGAGACTCGCTCGCTTTATCATACGGGTTACCGTTATAGACGGGGGCTCGGGGTATTAAAATAACTAAATTTCTGTTTTTTCTTCTCTCTCTCGCTTTTTTTTTCTTTTTTAACCAGCGCGGTAAGATTTTGTTTTGATGGGCGTGACTATATTTACGGAGTGGAAGTTACCCAGTTACTCCACCGCGCCCGCTAATTTCTTACACATCTGAGTAAGCGGAACTTTTTCCATTGCCGCGCGGCTTTTTTTTTAGACGGTTGATCAAATATTTCTTTTTCCCGAGCTCGAGCTTGACAAAAAAATAAGCTGTTGTTTAAAGCGTATTCTATATAGTGTATTTGCATCTATATCTCATTGTTTATCGAATTTGTTCGGAAGCCGGCTTGAAAGAAGTAAAAACAATCGCAGATCAATAACAAAGTCGACTTAACACATATATCTCGCTTATTTTTAACCAACGATCATTTAAACAATAAACCCTTATCTGCACCTTTCCGGCTCATTTAATATGTTTTTCAATGAAGCCGGCCTCTCGCCGGCACATCGGCGCTTTAAATCATTGCCTGCATTATACACGCTCGCACACCTCCGCCCGGCAATGAATCTCCGCTTGATCCACATCAATTCAGGAACTTTTTTTTGGCGAATCCGCTCACGTTGAAGAAAGGAGGGGGGCATCGTTTAATAAATAAGTCGCTCGGTGCGTCCGTGAGCGTATATATACGCACACACGCAGCTGATACGTATACGCGGCGGCAGCCCGGAAGTGAAGTAGAAATCTGATTCTGCGGCGAGCCGAGCCATTGTCTTCATGGATGGGCAAACGCGGAAACGCCATAAATTCAAGTCGGCCCCCGTCGCTCATAACCGCCCTGCCGCCGAGAATTATAGGCTTAGCTTAAGGGCAGCATGAGAGACGCGAAAATATAAATCAAGCGCCGGCAGCCGCGTTAAAAGTCAGCTGTTACGCTCGCGCCTGCGCTTATACGTTTCAGCGACGTCTGAGACAGAGTAACCCTCCGCTTTTCGAAGCCTTATCGCTTGGTGATGATCGCCTGGGAGCTGGAGCGCGAAAAGTCCCCGATCTCTCTTTTTCCACTTTTCAAAAGCCGGCAGCTAAGCGTAGGGCTGTAATAGAAAAAAAGGGAGCTTATAAGGTCGTTGTGCGAGAGAGAGAAGGAGCGAAAATGGGATGAAGAAATAAAGAGGATTGGTTTAGGTACGGCGAGCGGGGGGAAACAATGTTTTTTGAGATTTGCCGGAGCGCGCTGGGTAAACAGTTTTAATCGATCGCAAATAAATTAATTCCGAGCCCTTTACATATTATAATGATGCTCTCGATGTAAACAGCTTATTTTCCCGGCTGATAAATATCTTGTTTATTATATAGTTTCAAAGCGCGCGCAAGCGAGCGATGCAGCAGCGTACACACATGTAATTTATTGCGTAGTTAAGCGCATTGTAATTTAAAGTTGTAATTAAGACTAATGGCCGAGCGCAGTAAAATTAACGCGCGTGTTCCTGCGGAAGGGTATTCTCACTCGCTGCTGAAAAGTAAATATTTAAAACTATTGCGATTTTAATTCCTCCTTCCTCAAAGTTACCGAGCTCGCTTTTAACGCGAGCTCTTAAAGCTCGTCCAAAAGACGCCGGCGAGAAAACAACGCGCATTATCGCTCCTTGGTTAATAACAAAGCGTCAAACGTGTTTACCTCGTCTAGAAACTTTATGGCCATCGAGCATTTTCTAACCGTCAGCGACTTTATGCGCTTTCGTCGATTGACAATTGCGCCTTACTGCCAAAATCCATTCAGCGTTTTCCGAGACTTCCCTCTGCATAAAAAAATTTTTATTCTTCTCTTTTGAAAATGAGTTTTTTTTTCTCTCTTCCGGGGGCCGATTCTATACATAATCCCGAAGTTTTTCCTCCCCGCGTGACGCGGACAAAACTAGCCCACGAGGGATGGAAAGTTTTACGATCGTCGAACATCTGTTTCTCCCGGAGTCCTCGCCACGAGGAGTGTGGGACTGTGCGGGCCATTTAAATTTCGGCGTCGGCATGCAGCCGGCTCTTTGAGCCGGAGCACGGCAATCGGAGGCCGGAAGCACGCCGGGCGTCCTTTTAAAAATGGCGACTGTTACACAGCTTGCTCCCCTTCTTTGTTCCCTCTCACTCTCGCCCGGCGAGCCGATGGAGTGATCAGCTGGTGTGAAATGCAGCCGATCTGCCTACTTGTAATTGCTAATGCAGTCAACGGGAGATTTTGAAAAATTTCCCCCCGAAAATTATGGTTATTATACGCCCCCGGCGCCGTAGCGGATGGACAACAATATTTTTACATCTACGCCCGTTGCCGAGGAGGATGTGTGGATCGTTTCGTTTGGATTTAACGCTGATGTGGAGGGCGTTTTAGCCAGCGCTGCATTTTAATGCGAGTACCGTGTGAACCGCCGTCTGCTGAATCGTCGGCAACACTTTTGTTTAATAAGCTTATGTAAGTGTCGCGTTTTTTTTCATTATTCGGAAATCCGAGATCTTTGTTGCCGTCGATTGAATATAGTCGGATCAAAAGGTATATCGTTATTTTATAAAATCTTACGCAACTTGAAAATCGAATTGACAAACAAGTTTTCTTTTCAATCTTATTAAAAGCCATTTCCATTAAAAAGAAAAAAAATCATTCAATTCATCCGACTATTTAAATATTATTCTATAGTCATTCTATAGATCGAGATCGCTTAACACACCCTTCTCGCAGCTCAGAAAAACAAGTTCTCTGCATCAGAGATCGACTTATTATTATGATCACGTATCTAAAAGAGTGATTCCGCTCGGCGAAAAAAAAACAATCCCACAGCGTGCAGGCATTCAATACGAAACCGAGAGTCTCTATCTTCCTCTCGCGTGTACACAGCCTGGCTCCTTTTTCGGCAAGTTATTGTACTTGTTAAAAAGCACAAAAAGCAGCGAAAAAACAATAGAAAAAAGCCGAGAGTGCGAGAGAGAGAGAAAATAGCATTGTTAAAACCAATAAGTATCCGTACGAATCGAGGTCGGTCGCGGCGGTGCGTGTGTGTTAGTGCTGCTCGCTAGAGCGCGCTGACGCGTGACGCAACTTTTATTTTCAGACCTTTGATTCCCCAAGGCTCGCGCTCGACTCTACAGATTAGCCATACTTTAGCCTCTGCTGGGCTCTGACTTCTTCCTCCTGAAGTGTACGAAGCCACCCTTTGTTTCTCGGCTTGATTCCTTCCTCCTCTTTAATGTCGAATTAATAGCGGCATGGGAATGAAAGAAAAGTTGGGAAAGGGGCAGAGCCTGGGTATATAATAGCTCTCGGCTCGCGCTATTAGCTCTAATCCCTCGAAAGGCATATACAAGCTTCGAAAAAAGCGCGCGCTGGTAAACAGTTGCCGAAGGGTTGAGCCCGTGTTAGCGGCCTTGTCTACTCATCCTCGGAGTGAAAAAAATCCGTGATGTATAACTTTCGAGCCAGCTTTCTCACGGAGACTCCGAACCCCACCGTCATGGCTTTTCCGCCATGTTTTTTTTTCCTTTCTTCGGCGCCTTAGCGCATGTAAGTTTTCTCTCCTCTGCTTGAGAAGCTAAATGGAAAAATCAATTTTATATTAATGCTGCCACAAAGAGCGAACGCATCGCGCGACGTTTATGGGTCAATATTGACATTGACAAGTGTACGCTAGAAGATTTTCAAAAGATGAAAAATCCTTTTTCAGACGAGCGAGCCAGGCTTATTAATTTTCATTAAGCGATTTATAATTCAAGCAAACTATTATGTCACACGCGCGCGCAAACGTGCCGAGCTTTTCCTTTTTTGTCGACTCCGCGAGCGTGAGATATCGGGCTTACGTGTGTGAGTAGCCGTATATTCGCTCGAGCAAATAGTGGACACGCGTCTTTGACATGCGCCGATGCACATGCTCGTGTATTCTTTGTGCAGCTATTGCTCACGCGCGCCTCTCCCCCACTCCCCGAGATGCTGAGGTGGGCATTTTTTTTTGCATTTTTTCTCGTTTCGATTGATAATTATGTAAACTTTTCAGATAAACTGTGTAATTATACCCGAGCTGAGTGTATACGTTTCGCGAAGATCACTTCGCCGTGTAATCGAGACTTTATAGACTAGAATAATCCGAGCAATAAATAAAGCGACTTTCAATTTCGATCCTAGCGGGCCATGAGTCGCGTCGTAAACTAAGCCCTTGTCTCTCGATCACGAAATCTCTCTCCTCTCATTTACTCGGTTCATTTAATCCATATACACAGAGCATCGCCTCCTCCTCCTCCTGCCGGTGTTTTGTTCTCCTCCCTCCTCGTGCTCGTTTTGGCCAGAGGCTGGCCGTGTATCTCGGGGGCTCTTGATGAGATTAAAAATGTAAGCCTCCATTAAAATTTATGTGGCTGTTTATCCGGCCAGCACGAGCCACGGCAGTCATCTCGCCACTGGCACTCCTTCATCGGGACTTTTGTTTCTACGCTCGCCCACGTTCAAAATAGAGTATAGTCGCTTTGGGAGATGGAGAGGGTATTTATATTGGATGTTGTTTCGCCGGGCTTTGTCGCGAAAACTTCTGACTGGTGGGCTTTTGTTTTAATGGTTTGGTAAATTGTAGGTGCGCTCGGGTTTGCTGGAAATTTTGATTGATGTGGAGTTATGTAGCCGATGTTTTTTTTCTTTAAAATTGCTAGTTTGTATTTAATAATAACTTTTTTGGGAGAAGGAGGAACGACCGGTGTAAGAAAATTAATAAGTACCTTTTTTAACGAAACATTTTCGCGCATAACTCGTTTCTCATCGTTAAAACTGTTGTGAAAAAAAAGAGAGAAGCACACGTCCAGAGAAGTTCCTCCTCATTCAAATGGGCTCAGGGCCAAATCTTGTTGCCAAAAGAGTAGTGGAAGAATTCTATACATATATATATTTGTATTTTTTCAAATTTTTTTCCTCTCGACCGCTGCCTCCGCTCTTTTTTTTCCACTCGTTTTTTCTACAACATCCAAAAATCCTGTTTGGATTTCATTCAAAATACCGCGTCCGCGCGTATAACATTCAATAAATTTTCCGAAATCTCCGCCGAGCGTTGCTCCCGACAGAATTAAACTTTCATTCCCCGGGCTTCTAGCACTTTCCTCCGCTCTCCCGTAAACATGCAATTTTAACTCGACTTGCGTATTGTTTATAACGACGCTTATAGATATTTCAATAGATCCTCTGACGTCAAATGAAATCGCGTCGCTCAGATTTGGCAGCCGATCCCGGACGAGCAGCTATACAGGTCTTTAAAGACTGACCATATTTTTTTCCGCTCCTCTGCTCTCGCTGGCCTCGAAAAGAGAGAAGAAAAAAAAGGGAGAAGAAAGAAAGGGGGGAAGAAGGTTACAGCAAGAGCGAGGAAGAAAGAGAAGCTTTCTTAAGCACGCGCATGGTTTATGTACCTGCGGTCCTTCGTGACTGCCTTTTTGAAGAATGATTTTCTTTTCCCTCTTTTCTCTCGCTCCTCACGTGCGCGCAGCCCTCCGCCACTTTCAATTTTGGTCTTCCCTTCTTTTCTCTCTCTCCCGTGATTTTACGCAGACGCCCGAGAAAAAAGAAGACAGACAGATAGGCAGCAGAAGAAACGCAGACGCGAGCTCGCATGTAGATGCGATCTTGGGAAAATCGCTGCCAGGGCTCCCTTTGAGCCTCTCGCGTCACGACTTTCGCGCTGAGCTACCTGTCTTTTGTGGACTCGCAGAGGGGCTGGGAAATTTTTTTTTCGCTGCCTGTATTTTAAACGCAGGTGCGCGACTCTCGGCTAAAGGAGATAGATTAAATTGAGCCCCGGCGAGACAGCTCGAGTGTTTAACGCTCGGCTACGCTCGGCTTGAAAAAGCTTGCTTTTCTTTGATTTTTGCTTGGTTACTTTTCAATTTCGGCTCTTTATTCACGTGCGTTTTGTGCGCTGGCGAAGAAAAAATAGTTACTGCACGGCTGATCAGTGCGAGAGCGGCTTAGAGCGATAAGCCGCTTAAAGTATGTCGATCAATGACTCCATTGTATTACGGAAAGATTCTCTTGAATAAGCAGAGCCCCGCAGTTGTTTACGAATATTTTATAATTAAGTTCCTTGAATTACAGCTACGGCCCGGCAATTATAAAAACACTCCCGCCTTATTTTTTCAAGATAAGCCGCGCTCGCGCTTATTTCTCCTTTTCTCGATACACAATTTTCAATCAGCTCGATAAATATTTAGTCAACCTCACGAGCGACCTCGCTCTCTCTCTCTCTCGCTCCCCCACCCACGCATCTTCACGTTTTCGGTATTTTCTCTCTGCTCGCACGTTTACAACCAGCCTTGAGAAAAGATCCCTTCGGCCCGATAAGGCTAAAAGCGTTTCTCGATTTTCCGATGCCTCAGCGCGCCGGCTGTCAATTCGAGATCGCGATGTGCCCTAGCTACCGCGCTACGCTCGTTATTCCGCGCCGATGATCCCGTATAATTGCTGGTTCTCTTTTGTGAGGCCTGTTTGTTAGAGCACGTGTATATTCTGCTGCGCTTCCTTTCTCTTTTCCATTCGCCGCGGTAAATATACTACCGTTTTCCTCTCCGCCGATTATCGGCTTTTCTTTATTTCCAGCGTTAACGATCTTATTAGTCGGAGTCGCGTATAAACAAATAGCGCATCGCTCGTGCAAAGCTCGTAAAATCGTCTGTTATTTCATGAATCAACCTTTACGGCCACAAATATTATGCCGCTGAAAAAAGGCACGCCCGCGAGGTGCTAAAGCCGCACGCGCACGGAGAATGGATACAGATATAGATAAACCCGCATTATCTCAAGGTGCGCTGGAAAAAAAAAATTTAACGAAAACAGAGCTCGAAACAGTGTATATCTATCCGTGTGCGCGATGAGTCAGTCGCGTTGAAAAAATGCCAGAGGTAGTCACGGCGAAAGGGGCTACACGCGAACAATGAAGAAATGAAGGAAAAAACGCGGAAACGGTCACGTATAGCCGGCGCGAGTCGGCGTATTTTTCAGCGGCTGCCAGACAGCGCGTCTTCGCGCTCGGCGACTTTCCTAATCGCAGTCACGCGCAGCGCGAGCCGCCTTATCAAAGCAGTGAATCTATATTGATAAACGCATTATATTCGGATCGCGCGCGCAGCCGGCTCTGTGTGCGTGAGCTCGCCGATGTCGTAAGCGGCGCGAGTTCGTTGCACAGCCCGAAGGACAGGTGCAATTGTTCGAGCTGCTATTGCAAGCGTTTATTGTAAAAAGTGCGGCTGTCCGCGTTTCCTAGCGATGCTCCTTTCAAAACGGGCGTCTGTAGAATATTAAGTACGGCTCGAATTTATAGTCGATGCTCGATGCTTAAACTTTCAATTAGGCGGCGATGTAACTGTGTGTGTGTATATATAGTTTAGCATACGGGATTAATTATCGACTATAAATTCGGGCCTACAGCTCGGAATATAAAGTGTATAGGAGGAGGAGGCTCTGCAGCGGCATTTTGACCCGTCACCGTCGCTACCTGACTTACTCGCTCGGTCGCGCTTGTTTAGGACTGGTCGAGCTACCGTTCGAGCTAATTATATATGCGGAGAAAGAGAGAGGAACGGAGAGAAAGGGAGACGGCAAAGGGATATCAGAATGACAAAGTGGAGGCGCGCGTGTGTAAGTGCTTATATGAGCGCCGCGTATGGATTTTTCTCTCTCGCTCCTAGACATTTTCTTAATGGAAAAGTCAATGTTTTCTCAACGACGAGTAGTTGTATGCGCGGCTCTGTGAGTCTCTCGAAAATCATTAATTATTTATGACGCTAGAATGATGCTACATGCGCGCGAGCGCGCCTGTGTGTATGAAAGAATCGATTAATAATTTAATTAAGACTTTAAAATTCATACATTCTGGTTAAAGTATGCAGAGCGCGGCGCGCGCTCGTTTGTTGTTTTTGTTTTATATTCGTGGGTTGTAAAACTAAAAAAACTTTTTCCACTCTTTTCACGCTTGTATAAAGTGTATAAGCCGAGCCTTCGAAAATAATTCGCATTATGCAAGGGCAAGAGCATAATCCGCCCATGGCTCTCGAGAGGCTTATAAATATAAATATGTCGGATTGAAAAAGTTTTTCGGTGTCGAGGAAACCTCTTTCCGAAGGATATATACGCTGTAAAAGAAGAGTGGCTTCGTTCGGTTCGAGAGGTCACATCTACTTCTCTAGTGGCCGCCCGGCTTTTCTCTTTTCCCCTTCCACCGCTAACACACACACACACGCACACATTTGCGTTTGCAAGCAAACACGTGCTACGGCACGAATATACTTGATGTTGCCAAACAAGTTACGGCTTACTTTTTATGCAGATCCATTTGTCCCTGATGGAATAACAAATACATCACGCCATCCTCTAACTGCTGTGTGTGTGTGTGTGTCTATACAAAACTTATCCCTACCCCTTGCCTAGCTTTTTCCTCTACGGCACATGTGCTTCTTGAAAAACTTTTTCCCGCACAACTATATACGCTTTTCTTACCAGCGAGACTTTCCGCCTCATCTTGACTTTCAGCGAGCAAAAAGAAACAAGCTATTTGCGCTCTCTGCGACTATAATCAGGGGGGCGCGGCGGAGCGCTCCCGATGACAATATTAATATACGGGCGAGATTGCGATAACCGCTCGCAACGACGATCAATTTTTCTATTCGTATATATCTACGCATTGTGCCACGCGTACGTGCGCTAGCCGACTTTAATATTCCCGATGCTCGTCTCGGGCGAGCTAGCTCTGGCAAATGATGCAATATAAACACCTGATTGCGCGATAGACGAG
>JAPYZB010002835.1:0-22158 GCA_030522745.1 Eupelmus kiefferi
ATATTAATGTGATAAAAGCTATATTGCATTAAAATAAAGACTTATATTTTCAATAAATATATTTTAAACAATTTATAATAAAGTTGGCAAATACTTTCAATATAAACAATAAAAAATAAAAATTGTTTGTAATTATTTTCCAAATAAAAGTATACTGTTTGCTGTAAGAAGTAGCATATCTCGCACGTTAACAGATATTCTTATTTTGGCAAACAAATTCCAATTGCTAGCAATAAAATTAAGGCGTTTAAGATCGGCCTTTTGATACATATAGCACCTTTAAAATATTCATTAATTACAACATTTTTTAGTACTTAACTGAAATATTGTTATATTAATAATGGTTTTGTTCAAAAAGAGTATATTTCGCGTAATAGAAAAAACTTTTTAAATAAAATTTATAATAATTAAAAATAGTTAATGTTAATCAAAGAAATTTATTTACTCTTGTTTATTAGGAACAAATACCTTTTTATTTTTTATCCAAATATAATTTCTATATTCAATATTTTTAGCGAAGCATTAAAAAAATGTACTAACAATAAGCTATCTAGAATATTTTATATATTGAAAGAGCGTACTTAAATTCACAAGAGCCAATTGCATACCAAGTTATATTTTGGCAACAAAGCTCGGTCATGGATATTTTACAAATTGAACTGGCACTACGTACGAGTGCACATACTCCCATGGTCATGATAAACAAACCTCAAATGTTACCGATAAATAAAATCAATGCCATCAAATTCAAAAGAGCCAATCAGAGGTCCAGTGATTTTGGCAACAAAGCTCGGTCATGGATATTTTATAAAGTGAAATAGCACCTCGTGCGTGCTACGATCTCCTGCACATATTACTATGGTTATGACAAACAAACCTCGAATGTTAGCGATAAACAAAATCAGAGCAATCAAATTTAAGAGAGTCAATCGGAAGCCGAGTTATTCTGATGACAAAGCTTGGTCATAAATATTTTATGACATTTTTTATAAAATGGAAGAAAGTAAGTTTTTGATTGTTTAGTTAGTAAACTATTGAACTATTTGATAATACAAAGACTGGGTCTTTGCATAAATTAGAGATTTTATATCAAAATATATTAAACTAAAAAGGTGAAAAATGGCATAATATTTTAATGTCTGTTTATAAGTAATGTCGTTATTAGAGTTTTACACAATTTCTCACTTTTCTAGATTAATTTTAAAATAAAAATTTTTTTATGCAGGGAGTCATTTTTTGTTATATACAAAATAGGTCTCTGCATGTATAATTTTTAAAAACTTAAAAATTTTTACAATGTTTTTAAAAAATTAAATTGCGGATAAAGTAACAATACATGTCGGTATTCGGCTTCCCCTTGACACTAAAAGCGGTGATTATCTAAATCTTAAATTGATCCTATCCACGTGTAATTCAGAAATATTAGAGTGAAAGAATTGAGTGGTTTTTCAGCTCACAGTAACGCTCGCATAAGGAGAGAAAGTCGGTCGTATTTCGTTCGTCTGAAATTTAATTCATAATCTACCTTTTCCGGACGCACTTACTCAGTATTTCTTCTCTGCGTTCGTATTTTCCCTGTGTGAAAATGTTCGTGCACATAATAAAAAGCGCATTAGTTTGCGCGTTGTGTACGCAGACAGTAACTGGATTACCTTTCTTTTTCTGTTTCTCTCCGAGTCCTTGACAGCACTGGATTCGAGGGGAAAAAGTCGAAATTAGAGGCTGCACGGGCAAAATTTGTTTCCGTTTTCTCTCGCGTTCTCTTTAATTATTTTAAGCTGCCTGATTAGTTCGCTTGCGTTTCAGCTTCATAATTCTTTCCTTTAACAAACATCGTTCCTCTTTCCTGCAATACCGCAGAACATCACAATTCAAATTTAATAGAATTTGAATTCTCATGAATCTTCTGATTCCTTAACTCTCCCCAGACGTTCTCTCATTGTTTTGATTTATACCGATCGAGGTAAAAAAGCGCCAGCCATCTCCTGAGCTCATAAACTTAACGACCGGCGTAAAACAATTACTTCTTCAAAAAGCCGCCAACTCCAGTGAAACAGCCCGCAGTAATCAGACCAGCCTGCAAAATCCCAAATCGTCCCAATAAATCATCCCCGTAATCGCCCCTATAACAAGAGAGCGGGCCCCCCGTCGGTATCGCGGGGGGAGGAAGGGGGGGGGCAATAACGGCCGGTGCTCCTCTGGCAAAATTAGAAATTCGCCGCTAATGCCGGCGGTCTCTTTGAACTGCCGCTGGCCCATCGGCTCGAATTTATGGAGGCTTCGGTGCCGATATTTCCTTCCCCGAGACTTCCCCTATAGGCGCGGGAGCTCGCGCTAATTAGTCGCTCTATCTGATTAGCAATTACGTGCGGGCCGAACGAGTGTGTGTCGCTTTAAATCGAGCTCGTTAAGCGCCCAGAGCCATCGCTCTTGTTGGTTAATTAATCGCGGATTTGGCGGTCGGGACGTTTCTTGCGAGTGTAGTTGGCGCGAGAGCCCGTTTGCAGTCTGCCGAGCAATTCTTCTCCGGGAGGGGATCGATTGCGCAGAGTGGACACTCGATAAAGTTTCGAACGAATTGCTTGTTTAGAGCAGGAAAAGGAAGGTTGGGTATAGTGGTTTCAAATGCTAATTTTGAATACGGAGAGTAAATCCACAATGGATACAGATGCATAAACTGGCAGTGTATCGTATTTTACGGCAATGGATGCTTTATGATTGCACCGAATTTTTATGACTCGGCTAACCAATTCCGGCTGTTTCTACTGATACACATGAACCGCATTCCAAATACCAGCCTATGATTTTCCTGCAAAATTCTGTAGTCACGAATCAAAAAACGTCCGGCCTATGAGTTTTACCTTTATTTTCTACTACAATTCAAAGCCCTATGCACAAAGAAGCAGTAGGAATGAGCAAAGCAAAAGAAATTGCAACACGCGTGCAGCATTGAAAGCAGGGGTTTGCGTCGCATAGTTGCCATCTTAATTCCGGCAATTTGTCCCGCAGGGAAAAGCCAAAAGAGCACTCATACATACACACACACACATAGACACACACACACACTTGAGCGTGCGAGCCCTTGTAAGGGGCGGCTCTGAGAGAGAGAGAAAGAGAGAGAAAGAGAGCTGGTAATAGTCTCGATGTATTTACGAGGCGGCTGCGGCGGTTCTCGCTTTTATTTTCGTCCGGGACTCACGCGCACAAAGGTATATACGCGCCGGAGCAGGAGACGATTTCCCGTTGCGATAAACTCGCGGGCCGTGCGTCATAATTATTCGAAAATAGCCGGGGGAGAGAAGTTTGCGAAACACGAACTCGCCGCATGCGGTAAATATGAAAGAGCTGAGGGTGGGGGAGGGAAGCGATAGCTGCATGCTCGCAGAGAGGCATGCATAGACAAAGGAGGTAAACGGAGAGGCGGGGGCGTGAAAAAAATAGATAGTGTCTCTCCCAGGTAGATAGGAAGTGCGTGAGATAGAGCAGGAGCCGGGGTAAAAGTTTGCCAGGAGCGGAAGTGTTCCTGCAGCAGCCCGGCTTTGTATACTAAATTCTAATAAGTATCGACTTTCTCCGCTTGGCGCGTAAGTCTTGTGTGCTCTTGGTATAACCGCGAGGTGCGCGCGGTAATAAAACACGCGGCAAGTCGAGGCGCGCGGCGGGGCTCGTGTTTACCCGGGCGCGAAAGTGGCCTCGTAAATTTCGGGCGAATGAAAACGTTGGGACGTTGCTTCGGCAGAATTTAATCGAATTGTGATTAAATTGAGTGTTTGATGTGCCGAAAGAAGCTTGCTTTTTGTAAATTAAAGTGCAAAATGAGACGGGATGGTGCGATCGATTCTTGATTCCGTCGGATTTGATTAGTTAGTCTGGAATATACTGATTTCCAGTTGTATAATCAAGTGAATTGAAAAAAAAGCGTTCATTAGCCCGAATCAATTTGATTACTCATAAATTTTAATTATAGACATCTGTGCGTCCGCGTCCTGCTTAATTTCAATTATGAATTATTAATACGAAATCGCAGGCGTCCGATCGCCAGAGCCAGTCGTTGAATAATTCAATTCAGACAATGCTAAACACACTTAATCGCGAATTCATATGATTTAAAATGGCAAAACTTGAATGACTGGTGGAGAACTCCATCGGGGTTATTAATAATAGCCAATCCTCCATAATTTTTTTTGTCGGCAAAATCCTTTCAGTATTGTACGCATAGAACATTCAAAAGCTCAGAAAGACACTCTTATTCAAGCCAGCCAAACAAAACGCACAAATTCCTAGGCTCTCAGCCTTCGACGCTCGGTTGGCGAAGTACTTACTTTTTCATCAGACAGTCAGAGGAACGCGAGCGCTCTTTCACAGGTGTATATACAGCAGAGCGCGAAGAAGACAATCTTCCTGTCGCGGTGGTCTGTTAAAGCGACGCAGTGAAAATCTCGCTCGGCTGTCGAAGACAGAAAGGTTTGAGAAGGAGATGTAAAAAGAGAAACGCGCACAAAGGAAGCGGGGCCTGGAAAATGCGAAGAGATAAGGAATTACTTAGATGCAAGAAGAGAGAGAGAAATTTGGTAGGGATTGTCAAGGAGAGTATCAGGAAAAGTACCTTCACTGTGAAGCTCGTAAGCCGACCGAAGCCATTTTGTTAATTGAAATGAGCAATTGCGAATGAAGCAATCAAATACCCAATTCATTACTTTACAGAAAAATCTACAACTCTCAACAACAAATTAATGTCACAGTACGCACATCTTACCCAACTCTTGCAAATTCGCGTAATCAAACAACCTTTTAAACTCCAGCAACTTTCGAAGCTATCGCAATCATCTCAATTTCTTTCCCGGCCAGCCGTGCTCGCCTCGAACTTTAACAGTCATCGCCGTAGACGTTAAACTTTGCAGCACGCACGAAATAGGCAAGGCGCGCGCGACTCCGTGAATGTGCATTACAGGTAAAGACGTTACATAACTCGCGGCTCCCCTGGCCTCCGAAATTCAAATGCAACATATCATAATGTAACAAGTTATGCTCTCGCGCGCAGGCGAAACTACTATATACCACCCGGAGGGTAGACTTCGGCGACGCGTATAATCGAGCTCTGCGCGCTCTAGCAAGGAATAAGAGTCCCGTGTCCCACGGAGCCAACTTTGCCATCGCATGCAAGCGAGAGAGCAGCACAACAACTTGGCTGGGTGTGCATGCGCAACGAAGCGGAGCTAAGGTGCGCTGGAGCGTCTCGGGGATGGATTTTCAAAAACAATTTTGTAATTAGTCGAATGGAGTTGCGATGAGGATATCTTGAATTTTTAGCTGTTGCTGAATGGAAATTTGCGTTTGTGACTGGTTTTGAGATCGTGTAGCAGATAAAGATTATTTTTGAGAAATTAACGTTTTAATGTTCGGTTAATGTTTTAACGTCGGCTTGGAAACTGGGACAGGAGTGGGCTTATCCTCTCTTCCTGCTTTAATTATTCACTTTATTGTAATAATAATAAAACTATATTTGGAATTAAAGAAAATCGGTAAATATTAATTATCTGTGAAAGTATACTTTAATTTAATTATTCTATTATTTAATTCTGGAATATCGGTCATCTGACTTCTTAAAATAATGATTATAAATTATATAAATACCTTAGATGAGAATAATAATATAAAGTTAATAAACCAAGCTAATGAAAAGTATATTTATTTAGATAACACTGCTAAGGTGAAAATTTCATTGTATTAATTAAAATTTTATAATTTATTTTTTGTTGTTTCTTTATTTAACAGAACCCGTACAGACAAAACACTTTATCATATATAGGATATTAATACAACTGATAATAATACGGAAGCTTTTTCTAAGCAAAAATTTAAATATGTTTATTTAAATTTTTATTTGAGATGCAAAGAGAAATAAATCAAAAATACGAAAGTACAAGAAAAAACGTAACATAAATGATTCAAAAAATCGTTCTCCAACATCCTTCCTCATACACACATTCTTAAAGCTTTACCAGGAATCGAGAAAACACTCTTGTTACCCAGCAAAAAAAGTAGAAGAAAATAAACAAAGAAAGAAAGAGGGACAATATCTCGCACCCTTACAACGAAAGCCCAACCTGCACACGGAAAGACGCAGCTCTAGCGTGGAATGCTCACATAATTGCGGCTCAAAACGCGCGCAGCTCGCAGTAACAACCGCCTCTTCCCCGTCCTTCAAAAGGAAACCGGCAAAATTCCCCAGCCTCCTGCGTGCCTTGTAGCATGCGAATACGTATACGTGTGTTGTATGCACGTGTGTTAGGACTGACTCTCGCGGTTCGCTCGGCCGCTTTTATCCCGGGTCTTGTTCCTTCTCCGGCAACGAGGGTTGAAGTTTATTAAGATTAAGGACTTCATTCGCAGTAATTCCGGGGCCGGCGTCTGGATAAGTAAGAGGAGGAAAGAGATCGTGCAGTGCAGGGCCTGTATCCCTTTTGTTGCCGTGACGTTGGTTTGGTAAAACATAAAGTGGGGCTAATAGAGCAGCGTGGGTCTAATAGAGCGAGCGAATTGCAAATTTTTATTATTAAATTGTTTATACTTCTTCTAAATGTCCTAAAAGAAAAATAATTTAGAAAGCTTTAGAAGAAGTATTTTGGAAAATTTCCGTTAAGTCACATACTGCTTGATTATGCCTATTCTATAAAATAAAGTCATTAGTTCTAAATTTTTTCAATTATAAAAGGTTAATTCAATTTTTATTGTGTTAAAAATAAAATTGGGATTATATAAGACGTATTGTGATAAAAAGTACATATCATATAAATAATTGTAAGTAGATCGAGTATGTGTTGTGTCAGACCACAAATGTTACGGATCGATATTTCATTTAAGATATTTACAGAACAACGCTGTACGAAAAATCAATAATCGTATGATATAAGCTGCAAAACAACTACATATGTAAATGACAAGTTAAGATGTAATTTGTAAAACAACTGGTAGTTGTTACGCGGCAGAAATTATGTTATTGAGACAGTATCGCTGTAACTTGTTGACAGATACATTACTGTTTGTGCGGAATCAATAACAGTATTATCGAAAGACTTCGAGCGTTTTTTAATTTCTTCTGTCGTAACCTGCTATGCAGGAAAAATAAGGTTTCTATACTCAAATTCAAATCCTGAATTTTCCTACACCACGCCATAAATATTGATCTCGTATTTCCCGTCTCAGAACCACCCATGATTCATCATGCAAATGCATCGATAAAATCTTAAAGAACAACAATCGATCAACGCCAGTATACGCGCTCATCGCACGTAATAACCCAAAACTAATCCCCGTCATCGAAAGCCATCACCTCGACCACTCAGCTTTAAAAAAAAAAGAAAAAATAGCTCAATAACCAGGAAGAAAGCCCGGCGCATCTAAACCGAAAAATCGAGCAAAAACAAGCCTCCCAGCAATATCCTGGGTTTCGGGGTCAACCTCCTCTCTCCTCCTCTCTCTCGCCCTCTTGCGGATAAATCCATCGTGTCTATACACACTGCGGCTCGCATCCATCGTTCGACACTGGCCCTTCCACCCCCGCAGCGCTGCACGGTTCGTCCATCATCCAAATTGAGTAATAAGTCCCAGTCGGCCGCCGACGCGGGACACTGCGCGCCACCTCCGGCTTAGCTGCTTTTAAACTTAATCTCGAGGAGTAGGCGGACGTAGCTCAGCGAGTTTCTTAGCTGGAGTCTGAGTAGACGGAGAAAGAAGGAGCGCTCTTTTTATATAACCCGTTCTTTTCGATGCTGCCTGGCGCGAGATCGCTGGAGCCGCGAATTCTTGCGCAGCGGGACGCGCGGGAGAGATGCATATTTTGCCGCGCGTGACAACGGAAAAATGCCGAGTTTTCGTGACACGCGAGATCCGCTGCCGGCTTTGGAGAGGAGGATATTTTAAAATATTTTTTTAGCTATTTTCAAAAGAGAATGCGTGGTACAGTTGGTTTATGCAGTGAACGGAAAATAGAACTTTTGGTTTTTTTTGTATGAAAATTATATTTTATGTATATTTAGACTTTACATTTAGTTTCTTAATCGAGATTTTGCAATAACCAAAGTTCAAGTATAAAACTTATCATTTCTTTCAGAAAAGCAAAACATTCAAACACTTTGTTAAAAGCCACTTTTGAAACCCCGCCTGACACGCACCTGCCAGCTAATAAATTATCTATAACGTCATTCGACTCCTTTCAAGCCAGAAGCTCCCTAACACTTTCACCCTCTTCCGTCCCGTCATCTCGCTCAAGAGCTTCTTGCCTTTGAGCATCCCACTTGTGCTTCTCCAAAAGTAGAACCAAAAGATGAATATTCCAAAATGATACGCAATAATTTGATTCTCAACGTTTCAGTCACACCGACTAATTAGACTAATTAACACCGGTTAATTGGCACTAAAAGTTCCCTGCATTTACGCGCTATCGCGTCTCTGTATCCCCCCCCCCCCTCCTCTTTCCGATAGCACGCGCATCGTTGCGCTAATAGTGAAGTTCGAGGCTCTGCTGTACGCGCGGAGCGCGACTCTTCGAACGGCTGGAAACTTCATTAGCCGTCTGACGGTAACGGAGAGCCACTTTGCTTGCTTAGAGAAGCTTGCGTCTCTCAATGGGGATATTG
Source organism: Eupelmus kiefferi (assembly GCA_030522745.1). NCBI lineage: Eukaryota > Metazoa > Arthropoda > Insecta > Hymenoptera > Eupelmidae > Eupelmus > Eupelmus kiefferi. The sequence continues at coordinate 8,640 of JAPYZB010002835.1, forward strand.
ATACGTTCTCTTTGCGGTGCGCATCTGCACTCGAGCCTTTCCCTCTATGAGATGGTCAGAAATCTATAGGATGCAAGGCTTGACGGAAAGTTTGGTATTAAAGTGTGACTTTTATTTATATTTTATTAATTTTCACCATTATAGAAATTCGACGGTTCTTTGAAAAGTTAGAAGACTCCAAATAGAAAATTAAATATACCCTATTTGGTACCTAACTCTTTTAATTAGATCCTAAGTAGGGCCTATTTTATTTTCCGTTCAAAACATCCCTTCAAAAATTTCTTATCAGCCGGCAACTCTTTCATTAAATCAAACCTCAGCATTCAATTACCTCCTATCCACCTCACCTACAGCGGCAATTCCATTCCAGTTGGCCAACTCCAAAATCCAACCCAACAAGCGCGCCAAAGGCGGGACTCCGAAAAATCCAAACTCCTCCGTATTATATAAAGGTACAAAGTAGATCCCGCACCGCGCGCACTTAAGCATTAACGCCGCTCGCGCGCTCCTTTGTGCGTCGCCCGTCTCGGCTCGAACGCGCTGGATGTATCCTTGTGGTCTCCGGCGCTGCGGTTTCCTTCCATTCCATCGATACCGGCTAGCGACACTTCCGCGCCCAAGAAGAGAACCCTTAGCCTCTTCTCTCTCTCCCTAGCTCTGCTGCTGTACTGTTGCTGCTGCAAAGGAGCTGGCGCACGGACGAGTGCTCGTTAGACGCTGGCTGCGGAAATTGCACGCAGAGAGTAAGAGGGAGAGATAGAGAGATGGTAAGAACTGGAACGGAGAGTGGGAAATGAAATTTAAGTGTTACGCGCGCGAAATTCCGGTGCTGCGGCTGAGGAGATTTCGTTCGGAGGATTGAGATCTTTGGAGAGTGTCGAGTTTCTTTGCTTGTGGCTTTATTGTACGGAAATTAGTCTTTGTGTTATTAAGTGTAAAGATTGGGTGACCTGCGAAGTATAAATTTTATTGATAATGTTGAAAAGTTAGTAGGTAGCTACGCCATTTGTGTCAAACGTTCTAAAGCTAATTTTTTATGTAAGATATAACTTTATTCCAAAAAATGCCCTCCGCAACGAATAAAGCTCGAGAATTTATAGCTAAAAGTCGGCGGAAACTAGTTCAAAAAGGACACTTTGAAATAGAGGCGAGAATTTTTCAAAAAAAGGACGAGCCCCCAACTCCCCGAAGAGAAAGCGAAGGACAAAAATCCTCCTTCAGTTTCACGCAGTGACGGGAAGCTGCTTGTCCTACGGAGAGCGTTGTCAGCCTTCCCATTCAGCTGGCGCCTCTACGCCTTCATTCTCTTCGATCTCACACTTTCTTTCTCTTTCGCTGCTCTGCTATTCCTCGGCGCTGCCTTTTGCCGCCTTCGTTTTTTTTTCTCCGTCCATCTTGGAGCTACCTTGTGCTAGAGTTCCGGCAGCTTCTTTGCACTTCTCCTTTCTGTACATAGAAGAAATTTTTGAGATATGAATTTTTGAGAGATATCATGGGTATTGAAATTGAAATTCGTGAGGACAATGGGATTTTTTGTCAGGGTGGGACGGGATATTTTGCGATGAAGGGTTGTACGGTCGTATGAATAAATTAAAAAAGTTTTATGATTGTTTTGCGTGCAAAGCTTTTAAAGACCAAAAGTTTTAAGAATTGCATAATTTGTGCCAGAGTTTTAATTTGCGATAAGATGATATTGATGATGAAAAATCAAAAGTACAAGTAGAAATAAACTTTAAAATGCCGTTCTTTTATGAAAGAATAAAATTCCAATAAGAACATTTTGATAGCTTAAACTTTTATTAAGTATTGCAGTTATCGCAATTAACAGAAATAATCCTGCAATTCAAAAGAATTTTACTAAACAAATAAAAAACTCTAGTAAATCGCCAAAGAGCTTTTCGTAACAATTGAATTTCCAACAATCAAACGACAACACAGCCACAAACGTAGCGCCAAAAAACAAATAAACAAAAACAAACGAAATGCAATTCCCCAAGTGTACAAAGCGTGCAACGATCTTACAACAACTAAACACGCCCGAACGCCCTTAAAAGCCATAACAATTTCCGGAATTCTCAGCAAGAGAAAACAAATGACGAGCCAAGTAGCTAAAGAAAAATACAGCCCCCGCCGAATAAAATAGGATAAAAAGACCACTCGCAGGCAGGGTTCACCTTACAGACGGTATATAGCAGCACTCTTTGGTATTCCACGCGCACGAAGCGAAATTTAATTTTTTGACTCTTCCTGCAGCTGTAGCAGCAGTCGCGACCAGCAAAGAGGGTCTCTTCGGCGAGCTGAAAATAATCGTCAATTAACTCGTCCACGAGGGACGCGTTCGTTGGCCCCCTTTTATTTTTCTAATTTCGCAAAAAGTCGACAAAATAGGCCGGCTCGCGTGCGCTTTTTGCATGAGCGTAAACATGAATAATTCGCCGAGCGGGGCTTTCATGCGTAATTACGTATAATTTCGCCGGGGCTCTCTCGCGTGTGCGTGCAGATACGGTACGTTAAGAGCGTATAATTGATGCGATGAAGTCCGGCTGCATGTTATTAGAGGAGGTAGGGGGAGGCAGCTTAGTGGGAAAGACGAATGGACTTTTTGTATGCTGATATTGAGGCACTGCGATTGTTTGCTTCTCATCGATTCTTCGACAGTGTTTTTGAAAATTTTTGTTAGGAAATTTATTTTTTATTAGGTACATGAATACTGGAATCATATTATATTCTTATGAGATAAATATTTATAAAATTGAGAGGCAAAAGAAATTACGTTTTGCGTGCTTCTTCGCAATATCATAAACGTTAATAAAAAAAGGCAAGCAAAAGAAACTCAATATCAACGCTCATATTTTGTTACTAAAAAAAACGCTATTAATAACACGTTTACCAAAACACAACACCATCTCACCAAACGCAACCAAACTTAATTAATTAAGCAACTCATTACCACTTAAAATTTCCGCACCTCATCACTCCCTACCCACTCTTCCCAAAAGGAGCCTAAAAGAAGCCCTCCCCCCTCCCCATCCATAATCAACACCCATTGAACCCAGCCAACAAACCACTCCTCTCACGACCGTACACACTCAACACACGTCATCTAACCGTATCCACACAAGCGCACACCTCAAGCCCATCCCATATCAAAATCGACCAGCTCCTCCAGTGCAGGCGGTGGGCTGCATTGTCCGAAACGAGGCTGGACGAGCGCGCTTTGATCCGCCGTCAGCGACAGGCGCGTGTCGTTACACAATTCCCCCTGTGGATTGATTGACGGAGTGCTCTCGATTATTTTCGTGCGGCTGGACGCGAGTGCTTCTCTTTCGCGTCCTGATGGACGGACAGCCGCTAAGCGTCGTTTAATCGGCGCGCCCACGCCGAGTTGCCTATGCGCGTAGTCTGCTTGTCCGTCTGCGCTCTTGGCTCGTCGCGTCTGGCTGGGCACGCGGCGAGCCAAAGCAAATAGCGATGGGCAAGGACGATTGTCGATTTGGAGGTGGCGGAAGACAAGTTTGGTACGGTGGTTTTCGGTGTGTTTTTTGAGCGTTGGTCATGTGGAGATGTAAGATTTATGGCTCTCTTTATCATAAGTGATGGAAAATTTCATCAGAAGAAGTAGAAAATAAGAATTTTCACACGACGTGCGGGAATTTCGTTTTGCGCACTATCGGTTGAGAACGCGTGCATTAAAACAAGCTTTCTACACACCGTGTCAAAAAATTATTTACGATACGTGGACGATAAAGTGATTTAATCTCGTAGAGAAGTTTACATAAAGTGATTTTAACCTCATGCAAACGTCCACACGAGGTTAAAATCACTTTATCGCACTTGTGTCGTAAATAACTATTAATTATTAAGCTTATTAAATTAATCGACTCAAATACATTGTACAATCAAAACTTCAATTTTGAAAACACTAAAAATCAAAGCCCATCAATGTCAAAACTCATCCTCCATACAATTAAAAAAAATTCTGAATCCCACCAATCAATCCCACTAGCTCGCAATAACACTCGAGCAAAAACGTAATCGCCCATCGATATCCCATACCCCCTCCACAATCGCACGAGGACATCTCCCTCTCTATTTCTCTCTCTCTCTCTCTCTCTCTCTCTTCGACTAGAATAGAGACGAGGTCGAGCTGGAGCTGCCTCCGCCAACCAACGGTTCGCTCACCGTTGCTCTCCCGGCTACAGCCAGCGCTCGCGCTCGATGACGCTCGATTGTCAATGCGGGGGCGCGCGCGCGCGTCTCTGACACCTCTCCGCCTCTCTGCGATCGCCTCTGACGGCTCCGGTTAATTCTAGCGCGACGTGACCGGAGCCACCCTGGCTTATTTCAAGTTCGCCTCGGCTATACGGTTCGTGCTATCGGCTATCTTTTGGAGAGCTTTTTTCTGGTCTTTGCTCCTGGACGAGCGATTGTTCGAGCTTTTTGCTCGGTGTGGTATTGAGCGCTGGGGGAAATGAATTCCGAGGAGGTTTATGAATTTTATGCTTGCTCGGGCTGAGGATGATTGGATTTGCGTCAATCGAAGAGCGAGTGGGTTTTATTCAACTGGTCTTTATTACTGAGTAACGCTGTACAAATCATCCGTAATAAATCAAATTTCAAATCAAACAACCAACTCACCTACAATGTTCTTTGTTTATAACAGGATCACTTCGCAAAAAACCAAGATTTTCCAAAACAACAACTCCACAGGATCACCTTGAATATCGCAGCACATTATATATAAAAGACCCCCTAGTCTCAACGCTTTGAAGTACCGTCTCCCAGCGACATCTCGATCTCCCCGCGCCTCAATGTCGCGTCAATTCCTCGCGAAATCCGGGCACTAGACGACACTTCATTCGCTTGTCGATAACAAACCGTTGGCCCCCCTCTGTTTTCTTCGTCCCGTACACCTGTCAACATCCGCGCTTGGAGAGGGGACGAGCCAACGGATGAATGGCGCGGATATCCATCCGTCATTGGTGCTTCATCGGGCCGTGATCCGGCTTTGTCGCCAAGAGGAGCTTCTGTTAGTGACGAGGCCCTTCGAGTGTAGATGGGGAACGGATATGGAGTGGCTGTGTTTTAATTGGATTTTCCAGGCGGATTTTTTCGAAAGCTGGTGGAGAGTAGAGGGATATGGGTGGGGGATGGTCAAGGGCTTTGCGAGTGAAAAAACGTTTTGGTTTCGGTATTTTGATGGAGGTATGGGCGGCGCGGTTTGATGGGGAGGTTGAAAAATGGATGATACTCTTTGTTCTCGGTTTTTATGTTTTAGTTTCAGAGCTTTTGTGAATTTTTGATAAATAAATTAAATTAATCTGATGAAATTATTTGGGATGATGATATTTAGGATTTGTATGGATGGAAATGTTACTCTCTCTCTATATCAAGCATTCGATTTCAGTTAATTGAATAGTATAGCTGTATAAAATACAATTTTTGTTCGCGTATAGGAAATTTAATCAATTATATTTTAAAATAGAAGACAACTGACAACGAATTCAACGCAAATCTATTACTGTAATAAATAACGAAAGAATAAATAAATTCTATTTTTCCTAATTTAATAAGTATATTATTGAATATTTCAAAACGCTGCTAAAGTAATCAAAAATATAAATAATTACGATAGAGTTACAGATTCTAGATATTCTAAACAAATTATTCTCCGTCGAAAATCATAACAGAATAAAAAAAAAATAACCAAACGATCACTTTCCAAACCAACCAGCATATAAAAACAATCAGAAATTTACAGATTAATACTCAAACCACAACCTTCCGCTTCCTCAAACTCCAGTATCATCTCCAAACATCCCCATTAAAGCCCCAGCAAACCGGCCACCGCAAATCTTCGGCTCAGCCTCGACTCCCGCGATAATGCGACGAATAACCCATTCGCCCATACATTACCCATTCTCCTCTTAACCCTCACCTCATCGAACGAAAAAATACGCGGCCAATCCCGCTACGAGCAGCGGACCGTTCGTCATTCCTACGCTTAAAGCGCGAGAATCCCGAAGCGAAATTGCCCAACGATAACCGTATTTCCTCATAGCGCAAGCGCCGATGACGCGACGGACGAATTTATTATCGGGAGATTTTACCGAGGGCCCCGCTAACGGCCCCCCTGCGTTCGGTTTCTTCGACTTGGAGCTCTGCCGCGTTGGGCGGACTTTTGCCCAGGCGCTATCGAGAATTACTGCCTTGGACTGGCAGATTTGTGGCCCGGCGTGTACATGCGATTTGAGGTTGGCTCGGTAGATTGCCGGATTTTGATCTGATGGGATCAGTTTTTGAAATTCTGCGGTTGGGGTTTAAGTTAGTTTGAGTTATTTTGGTAGTTGGTAAAGTATAATTGCTGTTAAAATAAAGATAATATTTTTTGGTAATTAAAGAACGTTTTTTAAAATTTTGATAATTTATTTAAAATAGAGCTGTAGGTAGTTCTTCTAATCGACTATTATTTATTATTTTCGATCTATTATACGAAGGTATCCGTAGACTATAATCACCGTGAAATTCATCTGGAAATCCGCAATAAACGCAAACGGCTAGTGCTATAAAATCTCTCAGGCTCGATAGCGTAAACACGCAGAGCGAGAGAGAGAGAGAGGTCAATTTTTCGCTCGTCTGACAGTATAATGACCCACGCTACTTAAAATACTCGGCCCTTGCCGAGTTTATTGCCACTGTCACGGGAAGCGATTCGTTACCGCTTCTCTGCACACTGCTTCTCTCACTCGCTCGTTTGCCAATTATTTTCACGCTTAACGAAGGCGCCTTTTGAACTATTTTCGAAAGACAATAACGTAATTCCTTCCTTTCATCACCAATTCGAATAAAATAAAACCCTATAATTATAATAAATACTACTGAAAAATACTACTAAATAATACTACTGTTTTTGTACACTGAAAAAAAATAATTAAAGCACATCTGTTTTAGGCAGTTCTCGCGTCCGTAAATATATTTTAGTTAAAAAAAAAATAATTTGATTAAAACAACAAAAATGTTTATTGAATTAACAAAAAAAGGTTTTGTGTGTATTTATATGTCAAAGGCAGTTTATTTTAACCGTATTATTTTCTACATGTACATTTGCTTTTTTCAACGCAACCTATATTGATAAATTGAAACAATTCATTTTTAAAATAATAAATTTTCATCCTCTTCCCACCCCAAAATCTCAAATAAAACCTAATTAGACAACAAACAAGCCTAGCCCGATCCATCCATCCATCCTTTCAACCGGACCACTCCGACTAACAAAACCGAACAAATCCATCTTCCCCGCGCATTACATACTTTTCAGTTTCCGGCAGAGCTGCTCTCTCTCTCTCTCTCTCTCTCCCGGCGTGCGGCGCGCAAATCCCCGAGACCTTTTTTCCACTCTCCTTTGGCTCCCTAACAAAAAGCGATGGATACAGGGAAGAAGGATTTCGCATCTCGCTTTTTTGTCGCGCTCGATTTCCCGGCGGCCGCCATCGCCGCCGCCTTCTTTTTTCAAGCGAGAGGAAAAACCGTGCGCACACGAAGCTCTCCCTCTCCTTCTCTCTCTACCTTTCTCTCTCTCTCTCTTTGGCGTTACGAGCGCCGATGGCAGTGATGGATACCGAACTTAATAGTTGTCCGTTCTCCTGGAACACGCTTCCGGGTCTTTCTCTCCCTCTCTCTCTTGCTCTCATCTACCGACGGGCCGCAACTTTGTGCGTGTAACTGGCGGACGAGCTCGCTTTCCTTCTCTATCTTGTCGGTGCTTTTTCGGTTTTGGCCTGGGCTCGTATTGGTGTGCGCCTGTTGAGGGGTTATCTGTTATCGGTTAACTACTTTTTAATTACTTTCTCCGCTTCTAATATTCTCTTTTTTTCGATCTACTTTGTAAATAGATGTCGAATAAAAAATGTTCTCAAAGTCTATTAATATAGAAATATATGTAACTTTTGTGAAGCTGTGGGAGAGGGTCATTTTAGACATTTATTAATTTTTAAAACATATTTTTTATCGCCAAACTTCTGTCCGTGACTTTTAAAACTTCACATTGAAAAGTTTAAAAACTTATAACAACTACTTTGAAAAACTTTCTCCGCTAATAATAACATCGAATTTTAAATAAGAAGTTTAATGACAACAGTGAGGATAATGTAAAAGTAAAGTTTCTCATTCGACGAAATAATATGCAAAATTAAATAAAAATTTATCAAACTTCATAAATATAAAGTCCATTTTCCTTTCATCACACCCGTCCTAACTATTCCTATAACCACCTCCTACAAAAAATAATACCCACAAAATTAAAAAAAAATTTTCTAAACCCCTATCACCATTTAATCTACTCAGAACCTCACGTCCTTTCATTCACTTGTCACCCATCAACATCAATTTCTCACAGTTCCTCGTCTTCTCAGCCGTATACCTGCAGCCAATGCGACGAGAATAGACGGCAGAACTGAGAATCGGAGCGAGACGAATATGAGAGATCCGCTCGCACAAAAAGAGCAGCCGAGATAAGAAGAACACACGGGGAATCCAGAGAGGGGTAAAAAAGGCTCATTTAAAAACATTGCCTGGAGTCGAAGAGCGCGATCCTTTTTTTTCTTCCTACCGGCTTGCTTCCGTTTTTCTTTCGCGCTCGGTTGAGGGTACGAGTGTATGCCTTTTTAGAAAAAGCGAGCCGCGGCTTACATTTTGAAGTTAGCGGGCGGAAATGTGGCCCACGCAGAATAGTAATGCGCTGCTTTCTTTTTTCGAATTGGCCGGGTTGTCGGCGGTCGGGAGGGCTGGATTGGAATATTTATTTAAGGATTATTTTTGCTCTGAGGGTTGGGTTTGCTTTGAGTGGGTTTGATAGAATTATTATTGTGCTTTAATCTTGTTTTACGGAAGTGAATTAAGTTAAACTATAAATTTTGCGATTGAGTCGTAATGTAAATTAATATTTTTATTAAATAGTACGTATAGTACGTATACTATGTTAATACATTAATATTATGTACATAAAATATTGCAGTTTCTTTGTGATCGTAAAGATAATGTTTACGATAAAGTAAGTTTGACATTATGAATCCTTAAGGAATTTTAAAGTATCTTAAAAACTTTTAAGGATCATAATAATTAAAACTTGGGGAATGAAGTCTTTAATATAAATTTAAAACAAATACCTCTAATAATAAAATAATACGAAAAGTTTGGAAAATCATTTTTCAGAGCCATTAAAGTTCCCATTTAAAAAAAGCCCAGCTGAACAGCTAAGAAAAACATTCAACAACTTTAAGCTAGATAAATAACAACTTCCTCTGATTTACAAGGCTCGATCTCAAAAATAAATCTCAAAAACTACAAGCAATATCTCGCTTCAGCAACGAATAACTCAGCCCAATCCCATCTATAATTCCTTCAAATCTTCACAACTCCAATTCCCACGCAAATACATACGCTTACACACATCCCAACGCACATGACCCCACCCACACATAAACAACCACACTCTCCGTATCGATATTTTTTCCTCTAACCTCTCCCCCAGAAAAATTGTCCGTCCAGTAGCCCTCTCCTATCGTTTATATTGAAAAATCGCGTATAACGGAGTCGGCGCACGTGCGAGACGACATAAAAAGGAGAGAAAGAGATTCGTCTGCTCCTACAATAGCCGGGCCACTCTCTCTTCCTCTCGCCCATATTTCGACAAGCCCTTCGCTCTCGCGCCTTATCTCAATACGTCTCTATACCAGAGCTCAATGCCTGACGAATGCCCGCCATTTTGCAGCTTGCTTCTTGCTCCGCCGGGCCGCGCTTTATTATCGATATCGCTCACCGCGTCTTTTTGTCGCGTGTTTTTAGCCCGCGCGGTCCCGGCTCTCTCTATATTTCCTCTGCGTCGGAGTGTTTTTGCGTTGCAGCGGGGGCTTCTTGCGAGAGAGAGCTGGCCGAGGGAATTCACCGGGCGCGCACAATGTAGCTGGCCATTCTTCAAAGCGCGTGCGTAGCTCCTCCGAGTCCATCCGTCTTGCTTTTATTAAACTGCTGGGAGCTGGCGATGTGACTTCTTCGGCGGGTTTTTGCTGCTGGGGGCTGGGTTTTTTGGTGGGGCTGTGAGATTGAGCTGTTTGGTGGGATTTTTTAGTTTTTTATTTTTATATGTTTTCATTTTGCAAGAGTTTGATTGTTTTTGATAATTAGAGACATTTATTCTTTGTATTATACGATTTTGTGTATAACTAATTGAATGTTGTTGTATATCGCTAGTCGGAAACACGCGCCTGACTAAAATGAATCTGTTCTACTTAATTAAGTCATTCTGAGGAATATTCAAAACATAAGAAGAGCAACCAAATTCATTTTCACGTGTACTTGAGAAAATGCAGTAATACCACAAATTATGATTGAACAGGACAGAATCCAAGGATAATTGAATATATAAAATTCAAATTTTATAAATATAGACCCTTTAATCCTTCAAAAATGACTATTATAGATCGATTCTTCGTTAAGATGTTCATTAGAAAAACGCTGTTATCTATACCAGAAAATCAATAACCGGATTTTGTAAATTGAAATGTAACTATATATAGGTTTATGATATAAGAAAATTCAATATGTAAAAGAATTAAAATTCGTTGGGCGACAGTCATATATATTTTTTGAGGCAGTATCGCTGTAACATCAGAAAAAAATAGATTGCTTTTTCTCATTAAAGTTTTTATAACAAAATTTAAATTCTACGTTGTTTGATTTCTCTTGCCGTATTTCCTACTTGATGCGGGAACAATGACCGTTTTTTAAAATCAACTTTTAAAATCAATTCCTCTACATATCTTACTGTAAAAAGAGTCTGCAATGTCATAGTTTAAATGAAAATTAATTAATATTTTGTTCAGAAAGTTAATTATACAGAGTACGATACTTCAAACTTTAATATTACACACTACCCAAAATGACTATACTGAAATCCCTAGTTAACTTACTCTACTACCATACAAATTTTTACTTCTAAAACAAAAATCCTTCACAAAAAACCACAACGCCGTCCCATCTGAATAATCCCGCATAAAATGAACTTTCTCAAAACTGACCTGAAAACTAATTAATTAATCATAAACCATCCTCCCGTGCGACCGCATCAATACTTGGCAACGTATTTTATCAGCACTCCACATTTTCCAACCCGCGTCCTCCATTAATTTAATTTTTAATTAGCACAATTATAGCCTCCGCTCGCTCAGCCATCTTGGCTTCGCTTGCGCGAAATTCTCTTCAAAAATAAAGCCTTGGAGATAACCCAGCGTCTTCTTCTCCTCCTCTCTTCCGGGGTGAATTTCAAATTTTCCGCTCGCCCGGAGCTAGGCGCTCATCTCACTCCCGTAAGGCGCTGCGCGCAGGTTAATTGCCAATTGATCGCGAATCCATGCCTCCCTACCTCCTCCTCCCCAGGTAATCTAATATCCCGTGCAGCTACGCCGCCGGATGATCGATATTACGCGAAGGCCAATCTGCTTCGAGCGCGCTTCACGTAAGGAGCGTGCAGCCGGCCGGTTGTAGGGTATCGGGTGGGTGCAGGGGGGGGGGGGCAAAAATTTTGTTTACCAAGGGATTAACGAGTTCGTTAAGGGGGGTGAGGGGACGAGCTTTGACGCGCTTAGAATTGATTAGGTTGTAGCGAGAGCTGATGGCTATGTTAGCGGGCCTGTTTCGGATCGTTTTTGGGTGAGGGATGATGGTAATGACAATTTTATTGCTTCGCGCTGGGAGAGATTGTAGGTCTATCGGTTATTCGGTTAACTGTTGTTTTAGGTGGTTATTAACTTGGGAGCGGGCGTTCGCTGTTTTACCAGGGCTTGCTGAATTACTAAAGTACTAAATTTTGGGTAGTCAAGATAATTTTATAAACTCTGTTGATCATCGTACCCAAATTCTTTTATTTCTACGCTCCAGGTTGTCCCAACTTTATAGACCATCTTAAAAATTAGTACAAACCTACGCCCACTTCCCACCAAATTTAAAAACAACTCCTTAAAATTTCATAAAAATAAATAATAAACAAACAAGCCCACTGAAGCACTCCCCCGACAAACCAGCAGCAAACGGATTTGCAAAGTCGTTCCCGGCGCGCCAAGTAAAGCCGCGTCGTAAAGTCAAAAGACCTCTCCCAGACCAAAGTAGCAGCGCCGAAAAACTCATAGCCGTTTCGAGGCTCGCTCCACGTACACGTATCTCTCCTAGCCGGCTTTTACAGCAGCCGGCTACCCCTGCGCTGGAGAGAAACAAGAGAAACGCGATGAGAGAGAGGAAGAGAGAGGGAGATCAGCTGGTTCTCCGCTGATTTACACCCGGTCGTTAAAGCGGCGCGCATCGCCGTTTTCTCCGCTGCAGAAGCGCGCGCGCCCAGCGTCCCTAAACTTTCAGCGCGTAAAATCACACTCGGCCGGCCCTCCAGGCCTCGTATCGCGCTGTAAACATTATCTGCGCGCGAAGCTGTGAGCATTCGTTGTCGAGTGCCCCGGCCGCGCGGGGCAAGCACCTCTTCTTTACAATTATTGCTGTTAGGTGTGTACGAGCTTTTGCTCTTTCGTGCCGGCTGGCTTGTTAATAAATAGGAAAGGGTGAGGGAAGATTTAGTGGTTGGGAATTGCGTGAGCTTGAGTTTCTTTTTTAGAGGAAGGAGGTAATGGATTACGTGTTGAAATGTGAATTGTGTAATAGATCGAGCGTTATTTTTAGCAAGTTTTGTCCTGAAGAAAAAATTGAATATATCTTAATTATAGTATTAAGCTAGAATATCATATAATTGATATACTTCTAGCAGTTAGACAGGATCAACTTAGGACCCAACTTAGAACTCAACATAATTTCAACGATTACACCTACACCCTTAACCTTCAACTCAAACTACCTAATATTTACAATCACCCTCACAGACACATCCCCCAACGCTAATCCTCACAAATCCCTTTATCCTCACGCTCTCATACCTTACGAAAAGTATACACGCAACAGCCGATGATCTTGACGACACTGCGTTTATTAGCCTCGCGTATCAGCGCCGCCGTTACCCTCATCTCTCCCCAAGCGTTCAGTGCGCGAGTAATGAACGTTAACGCATTTATGCGTTAGGGTGGCCAAGCGAGTATAGTCTTCTCTCTCTCTCTCTCACTCTCTCTCTCTCTCTCTCTCTCTCTCTCTCTCTCTCTCTCTCGCACTATCTCATCGGACGCGCGCTGGTCGAAACGAACTTAAGCGTCCTCCGCCGCCTCGACTATGAATACCGGATTTTAGTGGCTGCGGGAGGGCAGCCGGGTTCGCGTTTTCGAGCCCAGCGAGAAGCAGCAGCTGCCTCCCCCACCTCGCGTAAGCCTTAATTAGACGCTCGGATCGGCGATAAATGCCTTTACGAGCCAATCGAAAGCACCGCTCGGTCCTTTGTCTCTGGGCGATGGTTAGCTCGCGCGCTCGGACCGGCTTTTGCCCAGGAATTTGTAAGTGTGAAGGCTGTGTGCGTGCACGCTTATAATTTTATATC
>JAPYZB010002836.1:0-16858 GCA_030522745.1 Eupelmus kiefferi
TTTTGCCTTAACAGGTGACGGTGAACGACCGACTGGCGCTGCGCGGGCCGCTGCTCCTGCCCTTCCTGGCGGGCTTCACGGGCCTGAGCGAGCTGGACCTGTCCCTGGACAAGTCGACGATCGGCGGGAGCAGCAGCTCCCTCCTCTTCATCGACGACCGCATCCTCATCCAGTTCTTCAGCTGCCTGGCCTCCCAGTTCCGCTCGCTCCAGTCGCTGCGCATAAACTTCTGGCGCGTCAGCCTCGAGGAGAGCGAGCGCACGCTGCGCCAGGTCGGCAAGCAGCTGCGCAACTGCCAGGGGCTGAGCTTCCTCAAGGCCTCGGGCCTCGTCGTCACCGACAGCGCCAAGAAGCAGCGCATGGAGCACGGCCTCATCCAGGCGCTCCTCGGCAACCTCCACTCGCTCGCCTGGCTCTGCCTCGACGGCGTCGAGCTCAACGAGGCCCAGGCGGCCAGCATCGGCAAGTGCCTGCGCGAGCGGTTCGCCGGAGCTGCCCTCGAGATCAGCGCCAAGGACGTCCACGTCAAGGCCGTCAAGGCCCTGGTGACGAGCATCGAGGAGGGAGGCAGGGCCGAGGTCCTCTACGCGGGCGGCGCCACCTGCAGGCTCAAGATCACCAAGCTACAGAAGAGCGCCAAGAGCAGGAAGAAATGAGGACAGGCAAAGAGGGCTTTTTAAGATGGTCAGCAGCACGATCCCTAAGGGATTTGAGAAAGCATCAGAGTCTCTCGAAAGGAGACAGCGACGTTTCTGTGATCGCGCGAGAGCCGCACTTTTTCGGGAGCTCCGAGCTTAAGTAGCTACTCCGAACTAGCTGCCCACCTTAGCTTTGCGAATTTTAACGAGCTGAGGTATATGAATAGAGGAAATGCTTGAAGGCTCTGGAAGGGATGTCTAGTTTGACAAATTGTTGGGAGGCCCAAGGGCCCGCTTGTGCATTCTCCTAGTGCGCTTGCAAGCTTAGAAATAACAAATGACATTTATAAAAGTTACACTATCATCCATTCTGTATTCCTTATGCGAATACTGTTTTAATCGCGTCGGCTTTGCGCTAATTATCCAAGCTCTTCACTATTATTCGATAGAGGTATAATAGACAAAATAGTATCCAATTATTGAGGAATATTTTTTACAATAAATTAGATGGATAAGGCTGAAAAAATGTTGAATTTTAAAAGAGACGCTGAAAATAAGCTCTTGTTAGATGGAATACAATAGATTGACATTTATTACTGAAAACTAGTCTTACTTTCAAGAGCTAAAAGAATTTTCAATAAATCGAGATATCAAACATTTTTATTCAATATTAATACGCACTAATGAAATATCATAAAACATAAAAAATAAAATATCAAAATTCATGATAATACAACTTTACCATTCATATTTGAAGCATAAATAAATATAAGATTTTTACTTATTTATTCGCTAAAAGTTTGTTTTTTACACTTACAATTTATAATATATTTATATGATTTATCAACACAAAGTATCAATGGCGAAAATGATCTTTTCGAGAATTTATTTAAATTTTTCAACATTTTTATTAGAAAAAAATTATTATTTTCATATTAAATCATTAAAATATTAAAACAATATATAAAAATTTATTCAATTTGTTTGAAAATTATTAAAAATATGCATGCTAGCACTAATAGCTTTTATTTTTTAAACATTTATAAGAATAATTATTATAATGTATGATATTTGCGAAAATAATCAAAAAATGCATCAATATCCACTATTCAAATACCTCGGAGCACTATTCACGCAAACACATAAAAAGAAATCAAGATCTAGTTATACAGCTATGTATAATCTACCAGCGATTATTACTCATTATATTCATTTGAATAAAATAATAAAAATAAATAACGATTATACATAAGCGCACTTTTTTATGCAAGTCTTGCTTTGCAATTATAAAATCATTAAAATCTTTTAATTTTAATGATACGCCGATAATTATGTACACAGTTTCAAATGCGTTTATTATAATTAGTTTTATTTTATTGATTATATTTTAGAATCAGCGTATTTTAGCTTTACGATGTTGTATAAAATTGTTACAATAATGTAAAAAAATTTAGTAAATGAACACTTACTTTAAGTATACAGAAACATCTCGTTATAGGAAATTTTAAAAAAGTTGTCGATTTGATATGGAATGTCTTAACTGATAATATATAGATAAACTGCGATATTTAACGAAAGGAATAAATATATCTAAACGTTTTAACGAAGTTACATCCTTTTTGGGTTTAACAAAACTAGCTTTAGATCTACGAAAGATCCGTTTGTACTTTTACGATAGATTTTACCCGCCTTTTCTATCCAACGCTTTTTTAGAAGTATATACGTTTTTTGATAGACCCGCAAGTGTTAACTCCGTTCGCGCGAATCCCTCCCGAAGCCCATCAATAAAAAAAAAAAAAATAGGAGGGAAAAATTAAAAAAAAAAAAAAAAAAGAGGCTGTTGCGAATCTAATGAGAAACAGTAGAATACTTACGCTGTTGTTACATGGACTGTAAGATACGGCACAGAGTAATATATTATTATTAATTATTATACGAATTACCGATTGATTTCGATTGTAAACATATATTATTAACAATGACGAATAATTGAAAGGTTTAGTAATGATAAAATTGTATGAAAAATGAGGGATATTTGTTGGAAAATTGAAATTTTATGGATAGAAGCGAAAAGAATCGAAAAGAGAAATAAGTTGCGTTAAGATTTTAAAGCGTATAGCCGAAACAAAATGATATTAACGAATAATTTTTAAGAGATGACTGCCAAACGATATTGTAAATGCTCATTAACGAATCGAATGAGACGACTTCTTGTTATAAAAAACTAAATAAAAATAAATATTATTTATAAAAATATTCACTGTTTCTAGCCCATAAGAGTGTGATTACATGCAGTTTTGCTCTTATTATTAAAACTGGGACAATTTACGGGAAAAATATAAATCGAATATTATAACCGATATTTCAATATTATTATTGTGCAATATTGGGTTAGTACACGATTAAAAAATAGATTTTTATATCTGTAAAAATTGTAAATTAAAACACAATGAATTATTTGATTTTTTACTTGTGATCAAATATTGCGTAATTCTAAGTTATATTCGTATGGTGTAATTTTTGTACTTTTACAAAGCATAATTTTATCACAGAAGCATCCAAAATATTTAAATATTTATGTAATTTCAAAAAGTTTGAATATAAAAAATTTCATTTATCTATAAAATAATCTGTTATAGTTTTTCGACACTTTTAAAATCTTTTAACGCCATTTTTTAAACTGTTAAAAAACGATACTGACTGCCAGTATATGTATATATATCTTTTTCATATAATTGAAAAATAATCTTGATTTGTCTTAATAGAAATTTATTTAGAATAAGACGAATGTATCTGTTTCTAGTAAATCCACTTTTGACAAACGATAATAATGATTTAATTAAAATTTATAAATAATAAAATACTTAATAAAATATTACAGCAGAAAGGTTTTTTCATTTAATTTTGAGATAAAAAGATCTTGCTCTAATGGAATTTTGTTTTCTCCATTTATATTTTTTCCATTGTAAAAATGTTGAATTTTTAATGTATATTCATGTTAACTTAAAAAATTGAAAGTAATTTCAAACAGTCATAAAATCGAGTACATAAAATGCAGTCCCAGTACTAAACACTACGATAATTGAAGTCTTTGATTCTTCGAAAAGTACTACCGATTTTAGCGTGCGTATTATATAATATATACTTTTTATTATTCCGCCCTGATTTTCTGCCGTCAACTGGAATTTTTCCAAACTTTTATTAAAAATATAAAGTAAAAAAAAATAATAATATATCTATTATTAATTAAGAATCACTCAAAAACTGCTTTTCCTCACATACACCGAGTTTTTCATTTTTTGATATTCATATATTGTATACGTACAATATTATTTTAAATAAGATATTTTATGTATATATCAACATGAGGATATTTAATGCAACTGCGCATTAACTGTTGCTAATGGGCGCTCGTTAAAAGAGGTGATGATACTCGATTTTCTACCTTATGATAGTCGTGAAATTTTTCGACTGAGTTTTCAGCATTTGTAGACTTTTAACGCCGCATTTTTTCCAAGGCAACTCAAAATTAAAAAAAAAAAAAATAATTAACGAGGTCTTTGTCAATGATGACGATGACGAGCGATCCTTTTAAACACAACTGTGTGAAGACCAAAGCTAATAGATGCATGTCAGGCGAAAGGTTAATCAAATAAGAAAAATTGAAGATAATTATAAAGACTCACCCGTAAAATTATATTCAGCTCGAGCGATTTTATTATAGAGTATTTATGTATTTATATGTGTACACATATCCTCTGAATAAATGTAATACGTGTTTGAATATTATGTTTACTTTCCTTAATATATATATCCAAGTTTACATTTTTATAGTACTTCAAATAATTATTAATAGAATAATTAAGTAGTTGCTAAAGTTAGTTTCAAAATATTTTAATTGTTTGATATTTTTACTAATTAAACTTGATAATCGTTTTCAGTTATAATATATCTTATAGTTTTAAATATTAATTTAAGACAAATATTTTGACAATTATTTCATTTATTATTTATGAATTTTTTTATTATTTTAATCGATTATTTCAATCTTTTTTAAATGAATTTAGAAATTCAGAAATTAATCAGTTTAAAATACTAAATCGTTTTCAATTCGGAGAAAGTTATTCCATCTTTGTTTAACTTTTTGAATTTTATTTTACTACGACGCAAACGTCCACATGAGGTGGAAAAAATCTAATTTATTATTTTTGAGAGTGTAGCATGGCTTGTATGTAAACTGTATTCTTTAAAAAATTAATAAATTTTAATTAAATGTTTGCAGTAAATACGTTAAAAATTGAAAGTTTTCACTTTAAAGTTCATAAAGTAGTTTTGTAAAATTTAACATTAGATTAAATACTATTGTCTCTAAATTTTTTAAATTTAATAAATATCAAAGTGTTTTCTTTTATTAAACAAAGATTGAACTTTAATTTTTACAGATAATTTCTACAATAATAATATGTAGGATTTTCAAATTTTTAAATTTACTGTCTATATTTCTAATATAAACTATTTTAAATCAAATTTTGTATTTATTTAATATTTCTCACTTCTTTATTAGCCATAAAAAATTATAAAAAACTAAAAAGATACTAAAGAATTTTATAAATTAAAAGTGTGTATAAACTTTGAAAAGTCAGTGAGATAGAAAAAAAAAGAAAAGGTCAGATGCAATAAATAATAACAAATTCTCATATTTGTAACAGTCTCTTTATTATTCTGTAGCTTTAGTTAATAAAAAATTTTTTATAGTATAGTTAAGTTATAGGAGTGAACGCGATAACAAAAGAATATCTCTGTAATTTTTTGTCAATATCACTATCATCCACACTTCCCTCTGCTTTTCACTTAATAAATAAAATTTTGCTAAAACGTTCATAACACAATAGAATATTGCAGTATAGACAAGCATATATCGGATGCATATACAATTCATTAATTCTCATTCCGAGCTAAAATGAATTCACTTGATAAAATCGTTTCTTAATTTAAAGCAAACTTTTCTTCGTGGTTTCTTCATTGTCTGGAATTTGGCCTACAATATCACTAATTGTTTCAACCCTTAACAAATGCAATAAATTTATTTTCATGAATATAATCATTTGCAAGTACCTGAGATTTAAAATGAAAATTAAATAAATACATACAGCACAAACGCACATACTAATACATAGTCACAAAAAAATTTTATATATTTATATAAATGTCTTTAAAAGACAAGTCAGTAATTGTTAATAAACGTTACAAAAACATGTTTTCAGTTTTAATATTTAGACATATAAATTTCAACTTTCAATAGTAAATTTATTTCAACTTTTAAGTCAATTAAAAAGATACTCAAATAAATGTTACATATATTTTGAAAGTTTTTTCTCAGCTTTTGAAAGTTTGGCATTTGCACATTTTTATTATTATTTGGAATGTTAATAAAACTTATTAAATAAAGATAAATTTTTAAAGCTGCGCATGAAGATATTCATTATTGCAAAAAATGGAAAAAATCAATGTAAATATACTTTTACAAATTTATTACAAATAAATCTGAATCAATAGTAAAATTAACAAGCTAATACTAAAATATGATTAAAAATCACATAAAAATGGACTTTATCAATTATAATTTATATTGCATTAATTTAATTATAAACTGTTTCATACAATAGAAACTCGATTCAAGCACCATCAGACTTTCAAAATCTTTAAATGGTAAAATGCACTTATTTTTTTAATATTAATGTACAAAATGAAGTTGTAATGTTGTGTAGAAGTTGGTAAATGTATAATTTTTGGAACATTTGAGAACTACCTTTTCACTATCTACAAGGGAAAAATGTAATTTGTAGATAATTTAAATAATATTTATCCAAAACTAATTTTTACTCGATATAAAATGGTTCTTAGAAAAGTAAAAATATTAGACAAAATAACTACCAAGCTTAATATGGTGTAATATTACAAAGCTAAAGTTTTATCAAATACACTTGAAGACTTATCTGTATGCATCGGTACTTTATTTAACATAAGTACGTTGCATTTAGTTTCATTACAAAAATGCTTAAAGTGATGTCTAGTATAGTTATGAAATTGTTTAAAAGATATTTTGTTTTTTAAGGTAAAGTTCTAGAAAAACATATAAATTAAAATGCCTTCTTTTGAAATACAATCTATCCATTTCAAATAAAGCAAAATGGTAAATATATTTCTTAATATATACATCAAATTCTTTAAAATTGAATTTTAACAAAACAAAATATCTAATAAATGATTACACAACTGTTATGTAAATACTGGGCTGCAGAATCATGGGTACATATAAAAGTTCTTTGTTGATTAAAATCTTTTTGTTTATCAAGAATCGATCTGTATAAATGGATTTGATTCATTTTAAAAGTAGGCAATTTAATTTAAAACATGTATTGTTACACTCTACATTCATACAAGTTTTAATAAAATTCGATACTCTTTAATAGAAGAATTAGTGTTCTTTTTCACCTTCTAGAGGCTTTTGCATTTCAGGAGAACAGTATCAACTGTTACAGAAGACATTTGCTCAAACATGCACAAATTTTAATTACAATCACGATGATGAGTAATCCAATTGAACATTTAACTGCTTCACTCCAATATCATTGAAAATCATCTGTACATGAGCAATGACGTACTTTGGATCAACAGTTCTTGCAACTTCTAATTTTAAACAACCTACATAAGTGTCAGAGCACAAAGTCCAGAAGTGTGGCTCTTGAACACTGTAAACTCCAGCCAGCTGAGTGACTTTGTTATAGCACTGTGGTAGCATGTGGTCCAAGTCTTTGGGTTGTCTCTGCATAAGAATACTTGTAGAGTCTTTCAGCAGAGGGAAAACACTAACGAATATCAAAATCGCAATGAACATTGAACAGATTGGATCAGCTATCATCCAACCAAACATTTGCATCAATAAAGAAGAAACGATTACTCCAACTGATCCAAGAGTATCAGCCAATATGTGTAAGAAAACTCCTTTCATAATCTGAGAATTTCCAACACTACCATGCGAGTGATCGATGTCAATATCATGATGATGTTGAGAGTTGTTTAAATGATTATGAGAATGACCATGGTCTCCGAGCAGGTGTTCATTTCCATGGTTATGGCTATGACCATGACTTTGTCCAAAATTATGACTATGACCATGGCTGTGTCCATGACTATGACCATGGCTATGACCATGACTGTGTCCATGACTATGTCCGTGGCCACAGTCTCCAGCATGTCCATGGTTAAATGCATAAATTCCTACTAAATTTACTAAAAGACCTAGTACAGATACTACAAATAATCTTTCATGTTTAATTTCTGGAGGCTCAATAGCTCGTTCAACAGCTTCAAACATGATGAAAGTTGCTATAAAAACTAACAGCAATCCATTTACAAATCCAGCGAGAACTTCAGCTCTGACATATCCATAAGAATATTTTTCATTGGCTCTCCATCTTGTTATCACTGAGGCAACCAAGCCAGCAATTAGGCCAGTACAGTCAAAAAACATATGAAAACTGTCCGATATCAATCCTAAGCTGTTGGACCAGATTCCATATATGAGCTCGACAAATGCAAAACTAAAATTCAGTAGAAGGAAGAGGAACAAGTTTCTGATGGTCTTATCTGACCATATGAGTCGTTTCCATCCAAGAATTTTTTCCTTTATCCTTATGAGGATACTTGGCGAGTCTCTGTGTGTCAGAGGAAGCATGTTTGCTGAATAGTTCTGTCACTTTATTTACAGATTCCCTGTGAAAAAATAAAATAATGTCAGTGCTGTAGAAAAATAAAAATTTTTATTACCAAATAAATGAGAAATTCCGCTTATATGAATAGAATGAAAGAAAAAAATATCTCTATTTTGAGAATGCAAATTTAGCAGTACTAGCAAGCACGTTATAAACAGTTTATAAATATAAATAAAAATTGTTGACAAAATATCTATTGAAAAGTTATTCACCTTATGTTAGCATGTTTATCATAACTAGTGATACAAGTAAACAAAGCTATAAATACTGAGCCAAATGAAAGTGTTTAACAGCAGCAGGAGAGTTTGGAACGTAAAAACAAACTGTAACAGCTGGTGCAGTGCATAATTTTAATAATGAGTAGCAAGTATAATTATAAACAGAATGTTAGTAGAAAAAAGTGGGGTTGACACGTCCGCGGAAACAGTGCGATACAGGCGGCAAGGCGGCCCGCTCTCTGCCACCGACATGCGCGTCGTCTTGAGGTTAGATGACGTTGGCTCAATCATGGGAAAAAACGACTCACCCCGACTGGATTACGATGAGACGAAATCTGCAGACTGCTGACTCAAGGGGGGTGCGGGAGCAGTGCTAATTCTACACTAAAATCATGCTATACAATTCTTGTAGGAGCCATCGTCGAGCCCGGCTGCTAAGGAAAATATTTAAGGGCACGCCATGTTGGACACGGAGCCAACGTTGCCATTTAACGTCTCGTCAACTTATATATTCTATGTTCGCTTATCTATTATACTCTATTAAGGATATTTCACAATTTTACATGTATATGTAGATATAAGTGTTCAATAGGTGTGGTAGTGGTATAGTTACTCATGTTGTCCGACCATATACTTACCTGTGGAATATTGAAATATTTCAAATTATTTTAAATTTTAATTTTCTCGAATTATATTATGTATATTATGATAAATAAGTATATTAATGCGTACAAATTTGCAAGTTTTTTTATTTGCGTTTTTACATTTGCTAATTCTCAAGTTCGATCTTTAGTTTGATAAGAACTAAAATAGTAGTTTTATCTGGAAGCCTTCATTTGAAAAACAAGTTTTAAAGTGTAGTACTTGCCTGCAAGTATTTAATATTGAATTATAGCAAAAAGAAATATATAGTAACATTAAACACAATAACTTTAACATTTGTTACTATTTAATTAATTTTAATGATTTTCGCATAAATTTTTATATTAATTTTTGATCCATGAGAATCAAAGTTTAAATTGTGCGCTTAAAGTTAATCCCCAATTATATATTAGTGGATACGTCGTAGCAATAATCGCACGTAATAATCACTCGTTATTCAAAGCAAATAAAATATTATTAATAAATTATAAAGATGTCTGTGACGTTCAAAATTATTATTTTGCTTAAACGAACAATTACTACATAGTCCCTATTTCTATTCAATTATTGTTAAATAATTTAATTCTTTTTTATATTATCTAATATTTATATAAGCAAATCAAAATTTTATTAATATGAAAATAAATATTTATTTTTATATTAAACCTCTCGTACTTATTTTAATTATTATTTTTATTTAATAATTAAGTAAATTAATAAAAGTTTACTATCAAACTTTCGTTTTCTACAATTATACTATTTTTCTGATAATAAAAATGTAAAAAAAAATTTATATATATTATTTAGAAAATGGATTTTGAAATTGGACACAATTTTCGAATTGATTATATTTTGACTAGGGTAGTAAGTCGAATAAGGTGCGAAACGGAAGATGGCGTAGTGGACATTTCCTAGTCTCTTTCCGAGTACACGTCCAACATGGTGAGTAGGAACGCAAAGTGTTACTCAAAATTATTGCTTTTTTTTCATGTTTATACCAAACAATTTGACCTAAAAGTGTTAAAATCGTGAAATTTAATTAATAAATTATTGAAATGAAAAGTCGCTTATCCATAATGTTGTGTAAAAGTTACGAAAATCGTTCAAAAATGTTGACCTATTCGGCACCTTGAAGCACATGGTTGACTGACAACAATCTTATTTTTTAACCTTTTCCTTAACTTTTCCAGCTCAACATTAACATCAAATAAACAATTTACCTGAATATTCAATCATAATTTTATCTTAATACAACTTATAAACTGTTTACAAACTAAAAATATTTTTGTGACATTAAAATTATTATTCGCTTCCCTAACCTCAAAGTGTGATGAACATTTTAATTACCAGAATTATTTGTGATGGCAATATACTGATTTAATGAGTCTGATTACAACTAGTCAAAAATATTATATTAAAATAAACTTTATTTTATTCAAATTCTTAATTTTCATTGTTTTTATTTCTAGCCGCCAAAGAAGGACACAAAGGGGTCTTCTAAGCAGCCCCAGAAGACCCAGAAAAAGAAGGAGGGAGGATCTGGCGGCAAAGCTAAGAAGAAGGTTCGTAACATTTTTAATACAACTGTTTCAGTTTTTAAGATAAACTATTTTGTAATTGTTTAATCTACTATTTCTATTCATTTCTTGTAAACGTTTATTATTCATTAGACGTGCGTAAATCATTATTATACTACAAAAATGCATTTAATATTGCACTTTCAAATAAACTTTTATCAATGCTTTTTTGAGTTTATCAAATATTGTCTTTTATATATTTTAAAATTTTTATTTCTAGAAGATGAAAAGTGTCTGGTAATTAATTAATCAATTGCCATAATATAAATTTAAAGTTTTCAAATCTTTTGATACGCTACTAACAGTAGTTGTTTTTTTTTTTTTTTTTTTTTTTTTTTTTTTTTTTTTTTTTTTTTTTTTTTTTTTTTTTTTTTTTTTTTTTTTTTTTTTTTTTTTTTTTTTTTTTTTAATTAAATAGAGTATATTTTTACATATATAATAAATTATGTTAAAAATTATTATTCAATGATGAAATTTCATTATCTTGAATTCCATGAAGGGTTAAATCTGATTTAATGAGACTGAATACACTATTTATTAAAATTTATTTGTTAATTTGTAAATAAGAATAAACTAATGAAAAATTGTTTGTAATATTGCAGAAGTGGTCAAAAGGAAAAGTTCGTGACAAGCTTAACAACCAGGTGTTGTTTGATAAAGGCACATATGAAAAGTTGCTGAAAGAAGTTCCAGCATACAAACTAATCACTCCTTCGATTGTCAGTGAAAGGCTGAAGATTCGTGGTTCTCTTGCTAGGAGAGCCCTGATTGAACTACAGCAAAAAGGACTCATTAAGCAAGTAGTTCAACATCATGCACAGCTCATTTACACACGAACGACCAAGGGTGATGACCCTGCTGCGTAAAATCACTCCCTGTATATTGATTTAATAAAAAAAAAATATCTAAAAATCATTTTCTATTTTGTTTATTTAAAGAAATTTAACAAACTTAAAAATTTTATCTATCAAGAGTAACTTGGAATCACTTGAAGTTAGCAGAAATAGTTGAATAGACAGGATTATTAACTTTACTCATATAGTGATTTAAGAAAAAATTATCTAGTAAACTTAAAATTTCAATCAAATATCAATTTAATTTTAAAAGTTATAAATTTAACATTTTTAAAGAAATTTTTGCTTGTAAAATAAGAAATTTTTGTCATGTCACGGTAATATAAAAATTATAATCAATGTACTTGGTTGTATACTAGCTTTATTCATTTGTTACAACATGATGACAGTTTTCAAGTAAAATTTCATGGATGTTTTCTGTTCACTTTTTGTAATTATTGGGTGAGGGCTTAAACTACAGCCTGAACTAAATTTTTGTGCAATTTGGTCAAATGTTGCTGTTACATTATGGTCTGGATTTCTCATGAGATTTTACAAGTATTTTTCTACAAGTTTTCAAGTATTTTACTAATAAGAGTGTAAATTATTATATGCAAGAATCAAGAGGTTTAGGAAGACACTTTAAAGTGAAACTTCTTTGCCTATCGATGAATAATCTTCATTGTTATGGCCGCACGAGTTAGCCCTCGAAATTCTGAAGTGAATGCTCTAGAACAGCGAGGATATGTTATTGGCAAAAAAATTGGACAGGTTATTATTATTACAGCAATTACTACTTAACGAAAACCACTTAGCCCAAATAAATTTGTCAAAAGATTAAAGTGATAAAAAGGAAATGCATTTTTACACGTATAAAGCGTATATATAAAAATTTAAAAATTATTAGTTTTTTATTCAATAATTTAGGTACCTTAGAAAAACTTACCTTTAATATTTATATTATAATTTTTATAATATTATGTTATAATTTGATGTTTGTTTGACAAAATAAAAATAGTAATAGAAAAGAATTTAATCATAATTAGTGAATATTGTACTACTGTCACTCATATGCTGTAGCTATTTACTTATCTTTATAATCAATGTTCGTTCATTACATGAAATGTATCAAATTCAGGGTACACATGCAACAGTTCATTTAGCAGAATTTGTTGATGGCTCAAGTGGAAAAAAAGTCAGACTTGCTTGCAAAATTTTTGACAAAAAGAAAGCTCCCAATGATTTCCTCAATACATTTTTTCCAAGAGAACTTGAAATCCTTACAAAAATTGAAAATCCTCATATCATTCAAGTACAGTTATTTCCATTTATATTCAAACCTTTGATGATAAAATTTATTATGTCAGTTACTATTAAAACTATAACTTTAACAGTTAATTACAGTACATCGATTGTCATATTAAATAACAAAGTTCTTTGAGTTTTGTTATGCTTGAAGTTTTTAAAAAGCTTTTACTTGATCAATCCATTCATTAGAAAGTTTTTATTTTATTTAAATAATTTATAATAATCTAAAATTTATTGAATATATTTATACATTATAAACTTTAATTATTTAAATATAAGCAATAGTTACAACTTTAATTTTTAAAAAAATTATATTATAACTGTAATTTTAATCATATCAAATATTGAAAATATCGTTATAAAATTTATTATCATCTATCAGGAAGACTTAAAATTATATATTTCAAAAGAAAAATATTTTATGGCATTATCTAATAATCACATAGGTACATAGTATCCTTCAAAGAGGACCTCGAGTCTTCATTTTTATGAGGTATGCTGAAAATGGTGATCTTTTGGACTTCATACTTCGAACTGGACCTGTACCAGAACAACAATCAAAATTATGGTTTCGGCAAATGGCATCTGGCCTTCAATACCTTCATAAAATGAACATAGCTCATCGTGATCTCAAATGTGAAAATATTCTTCTTTCAAGAAAATTTCATGTGAAACTGGCTGACTTTGGCTTTGCTCGTTACTGTGTTAATCAAGATGGTCGACGAGTGCTCAGCCATACTTACTGTGGTTCAGCTGCTTATGCAGCTCCAGAAGTTGTTGCTGGAATTCCCTACAATCCAAAATTAGCTGATGTATGGTCACTCGGTGTCATTCTTTTCATCATGTTAAATGCAGTAATGCCCTTCAAGGAAAAACATTTACACAAACTTCTCAAGGATCAAATGAATAAGAACTGGGCATTTCAACCGAAAATACAAAGCTCTGTATCATCTTTAGCAAAAGACATTGTGAAACAGATATTAGAACCAGACATAACATTGAGATTGACTGTTGACAGAATTTTGGGACATGAATGGGTCCGCACAAAAAAGGAAAAGAACAGTTTTCATGGAAGACTTGTGCAATCAGCACCACCCATTCAAAATCAAGTAAATTGCTTGATGGAAGAAGACTAATTTTAAAAAACAACATATTTCACAGTGCAATCAAATCTGTTTGTGAAGTTATTTGAAAATTTTCAAAATTAATTTTATATGTTTTTACATAATACATTTTTCTAAGTAATATAAATTTTTGGAAATCCTTACAAAACAAATAAAATATAATAATTAAAAAATAGCCGTGTGCTTTTAATTCAAATAGAAACGAGAAATTTTATCAATAATATATAACTATATTGTTTTGTACAAAAAAATATATTTAAAATCATAAAAATTAAAAGTTCTTAAAATTAGATTTTTATAAAATATAATCGATAAGAAAACTGGATTTATTTTACAAATAGGAGAACGAAACAAATATTGATGGACCTATGAGAGTAGGAATTTGCCCTGCAGAAATGGCAATGCGAGATCAAAGTCAGCTTCCACTATCAGTAAGATTCGGACTGAAATCATTCAAACCAAATAAATTTTCTCGAAGCCGTGGAACCGATTCCAATGCCATGGAAAACTCGGCGAAAAACTCATCACGTCATCC
Organism: Eupelmus kiefferi; assembly: GCA_030522745.1. Classification (NCBI taxonomy): domain Eukaryota; kingdom Metazoa; phylum Arthropoda; class Insecta; order Hymenoptera; family Eupelmidae; genus Eupelmus; species Eupelmus kiefferi. The sequence continues at coordinate 14,651 of JAPYZB010002836.1, forward strand.
AAAATGAATTCCAGAATTATATTCAATCCATAACTAGTAATGACTTTGTCATTTATTTTCTTTTTATAAACTATTATTTTGATTAAAAAATTGTTTTAAAAATCATTGAGTATTATTTTTTATAATAACAAAACTTTATAAATAATAGCAATCATGAGTTTATTTATTTTACAACTATTTTCTAAATTAATGTACAAAACTATAATTTTTGGTTACATGTACAGATACATGAATAATGATAACGTATAATATCGCGTACATATACAATAATGTATAACGATATAAGTATACATATAATTTGTATTTTATTTCATACGTAATATATAGTTTACATTAAAATTATAACAAATAATTTACACGATGTCGCATATGATTCGCTTTACTGGCAGTCAAAATCGCTCATAGCACCGTCTAAGAAATTTGTCAACAATATATATTTCGAACAGAGTGAGATTGACTACCATTCATGAGCGAATTATTGATATTACATAATCTAAAATACGATAAAACGAGCGTCAGATTGTTAAAATTACAGGGAACAGAAAGCAACAAGATTGAGATTAAAAAGGACATTGTATAGGAAAGAAATTCCTAAAAATGTATTAGTTCACGCGTCTTTGAATAATCAAGATTTCTCGCAAATAAAAGTTTTGGATAAAGAAAGAAGATGTGTTTACTAAAAATCTTTGTGTATAAATTCTGTGCGTGATTTAAAATTTCATTCTCTTTCCTCTATTAGGCACTTTGCGTGTGTTTTTTTCTTTTTTTATTTTTTTTAGAAAGAATCTAAGATACCGTAGTTCTTTCTAATTAATCTTTCTTCACCGTTGTAAAAAAATAAAATCATTCATTATGAATGTTAATACGGTAAAAGTGTACATTACATTATAAAGTGTGATAAAACAATCTATATATTTACAATAAAAATCTAGGCGTTCTTTCAGCGCCTTAAAGTCCAATAAGGCTTTAATTATTTATAAAATTGATCTTCGAATCAGCGTCTGGCTGTGCTTTAATCCCAGCCACCGGTGAGCTTGTGAAACATTTCTTCATTTAACGTCTGATTGGCTTCCTTAGAGCGCATCGACAAGAAAATGTAACCGCCGATAAATTCGTGCACCACTTTGCAGTCGGCTGATTGGCATTCGAAAATTATGTTCTCCTCCTCAAATTGGACCATCATATGTTTTACCTCCCAATTGACATTCCATGCCTGAAAAACAAACAAACTGTCAATAAAATGTTCTAAATTCGTTGCTTATTAGAAATAAAAATCTATCGATTTATTACCTTCATCGTGTTGTATCGCCAAGTTTTCAAATGATCTCCATTGTGAAGGTCCATTCGCATAAGTCTGTTGTTTGCAATACCCAGCAGCTCGTCCTTATTCTTTCCAGTAAATCTAACGATGAATAAGGATATACCGTAATCCGGCAGTGATTGCCATGCCTTAATGTAGTTCATCTTAGCATCTATCAACTGCAGATCTTTGACATTAGCATGAGCCTCAAGAATCCTTTGGATGAGCTGAAAAAATTAAATTCATATTAAATAATGTATTGATTACAATTTAGTTAGAATAAAATAGAAGAAGCAAAAAGCAGACTTACTTTGCCTTTGAATTTTTTGGCAAATCTGGGGGCAACGTAGTCTTCCGGTACGATATCTCCGAGAGAATTGGGATTGATGGCTGGAGCAGGAGCGGGCCTCTGGAGCTGCAAGAACGCTATGATGCCGTTCACTTCGCTCTCGTATGAGGCATCGGCGAGTGTGCGACCCTTTGCCGCCAGTCTGCAGGCGGCCATCCATTTAGCGTATTGTTGCTCCTAAAAAATAGGAAAAATCGTTATTACAAAAGGTATTCGTCAGCAATTTAGATATAAGTGAAGAAAAAATGAAACGAGTCGAAAAAAATAGAGATAAAATTCGAAAACTAACATTATCGCATCTAATCCACATCTCGGTCATGCCCTCGGCGCTGGGCACCTCGAGCCTGATGCCGTAGCGTCCCTGGGAGAGATGAACGTCGGGCGTGACCTCGCAGCCGCGCAGATTGACGATGTGGACCGGGCCCTCGGCGCCGTTGGCGTCCTCGCGGCTCTTGTACAGCCTGAGCTGGAGGTCACGGCAGGTGAACCAGTAGCGCTTGAACGCCTTGAGGGTGAAGCGTTTGGGCTTGAAGAAGCGCAAGTAGTCGCAGAGCTCGGG
>JAPYZB010002837.1:0-11254 GCA_030522745.1 Eupelmus kiefferi
ACACAATATTGCTATAATATTGCTGCGATATTGTCACAAAAAGAACACAATACTGTTTCAATATTACCACAACTTTTTTACAATATTGATAAAATATTGGTACAATATTGTTGCAATATTGTCCCAATATCAACGCAATACTGTTTTAATATTTCAATTATGCTACAATATTAGCTTAATGTATTTATATTGCTGCAATAATCTCACAATATTAACACAATACTATTTCAATATTGCTATAACATTTGGCACAACACATTCACAATATTAATGGATTTTGTATAGTACTACTAAAATACTGCTATAATATTAGTGCCAATTTGCTACACTTTTGCTTCAATAATTTCATTGCAATATTTTACTAGTATTTTAGCAAAACATTAGTATAGCATTTGTGTTATATAGTTCTATAATATTATTATAGTTACGTTGTTTTAATATTTATAATATTCTGCTAAAAGAAACAATTGTTTCATTAATAGTACAATATTACTAAAAAGTTATCATTGAGTATTAATACAGTGTTGCAGGATTGAAAATAGAGAAACTACTTTTGTTACATACTTTTTGCTAAACAGGGAAGTGGTAGAGATATTTTTTAAAATGAAAAAATATAGTATAGACTTATCGAAAATTATGTAATATATATGGTGATAAGTAAGACTCATAAGCAAATAATTATTTCAAATTGAATGTTTCTGTAACAATTTTTTTTCTCAAATATCATTTTGTTTCGTACCATACAAAATAAGAATTACAATATTTTCTAATTATTAAGATTAAATAAACCTAATCTAGAATTTTATAAAACAATTATTAATATAATGTTTGAAATTAAAAACCTACAAATTAATTAATTATTTCATTAACCTGTTAAAGTTTTGATAGCATGCAGAGTAAAAATGTTCACATTAACCAATTAAACCAAATAAATTACTTTTTTAAATCCTTTATATTATCCAGTCAATAATTTTTTTAAAAAAAAAAAATTTTTGAAAACTTTATATGCTACTATACTTTAACATACTTTAACAACAATAGCGGTCATCAAAAATTGTATAAAAAGGCAATATTACAAAGATTTTTCTGAAGTAAAAATAAAGTAAAAATAAATAATTGATTTAAAAAGTTATGTTACATAATTTTTATTAAAAATAAAAGAATCATTGTATTTAGTTTACTTTTGAAAATATTTTGATAGATTAAACTAATTATAAAAATATTTTGATAGGAAGTAGGATAAGAATCATTACTATAGTAGGGGTTATATCAGATGCTTGTGCGTGTGCATTTCAGTTTTTGAATCGGAGGAGGGGTGAAACGGTTTCTAGCAATGTGTATTATCGATCGCTTTACTTATATATTCTTTCATAATTCTCAAATTCCAGAGTTAATAAAGAAGTTATTTAGGTTGCTGAAACCTTTCTTTAAATTCATGTATAATGATCATAATAAATTTAAAAAATTTGTACAATCATTCAACAAAAAATTTAAAATATTTTTTTCATTTGCGAATAGTCTTATACCTATTAGTCACTTCTATTCAATATAAATTAAATAAACATTTAAACGTTAAATTATATTTCTACTTTTTATTATTTAGGCTGCATATGCTTTTTTATATTCTTACATTTGATACAATACTTTTTATCGCTGTCATTGACACCGATAAACTGTGATAAGTAATCGACTTCTGTTTTTACGTTAACCTAATATAGGTAATAATTTACGGTTAAGCACTTAGATATTTTATATTTTTGATAGCATTATATAAATATTTGTATTTTCTAACGTATGTTATAAAGAGGATAAATAACCTTCTCATTAATAAAAATAATTGAAAAACAAATAATTACAGAAAATATGTAGAAAAAAAATCGGTGAACAAAAATGTAGTTTGTATTTAATTTTTTTATATTTTCTATACCAAAAGTAAGTTTTGTTCGGATAATAAGTATAAAAAGGGTATTCCAAGAAATTATGCTTTTTCTTTTCTCATATGCACTTAGCTAAGAGCATAGTAAGAGTATCATTTTCTTATCATTTACGTGAATAAAATCTGTATCCTATGAATACTTGTAACGAATTCCTTTACTTTACCTTAGAAATTTTTATTTAATTTATCTATTACAAGTATAGATGAAGAATTTTCTCTTATACAATAAGGTTATCAAATTTACATTTTAATTTTGTCCAAAGATCCATATATATATAAATACACATATACGTTTATAGGAAATTGGTTTAAAATCCAATTTCATTGTACAGTACGCCTTTACGGCATAAAAGACCAATATCAACCCTTTAAAATTTTGTCTGTAAAAGGAGGGAAAAATGATAAAATCAAGCTAAATTTGAAAATTTAATTTGAAAATTATTATTCATAAAAAAATAAATATTAAAAATAAGAAAATATAATATTGAAACTTAAATCTATTGTTAAAAGTTTTATTTTAAATTTCATGTAAGATTTGTGACTTATTTCGGACATGCTTTGAATACTTGGTATGCGAGCATGTGGTATGTACGCAAGTCTATATTCCCTAAATATAGCTGTATACCTGTATCTTTAAATTTATTAAACCCCTTTTGATAAAAAAAATCGTGTTTAGATTTTTTGAAAATGACATCATTGCTTAGAATAAATTTCTTAATTACAATTTTTTTAAATTAAAAATAAAAATTTCAATTTCAATGTTCTGAATAAAATAATAATAAGTTAAAGCCTTCAGTTAAAATGAAACAAAAGTATCTCTGTGGAATCAAGATCCACCTGCCAATAGCATTGCAAAACTTCCGCCGAGTTTTCATTAAGCTCCCTTAAAAATCTGATCTCCAAACTACCAAACATAAAAATCAAGCGTTCATCGCTCTATCGACCCTCATAGCAATCCCTAGCGCGATCCAAAATTGAACGACGACACAGCACGGGCTTTCACCCTCCGGGAGAGCTATCTACGTCAGTGCATCGTCGATCCATCGCGCGCGCCCAGGCACACATAACGAGTCGGCTTTCTCCCAGGGCTGCGCTTGCGCACCTTCATCGTCGGCCACCTCGTCGACGCCTGCGCTCTCTCCTCCACAGTCCCGTCTGTTTGTCGAAGCGTCGACCTGACACTCGCGCACCTACCTTTCTATATACCTATGCTTTCTCTCTCTCACGCATTCTGTATAGATGCGCGCAGGCGCTCTCCCCCAGTAGTGGCGCGCGCACTCGCTGCTCTATGTATATACGTGCAAGCAGCAGCAGCAGCAGCGGCGGCACGGTCTGCGTTTTTCCGGCCATCGGTATATACTCGCGCGCGCAGCTTTGGACTCCTTGGCGTGCGAGCGCGCAGGTCTCTACCCATCCCCTCCCACGGAGAGCTTAGGCAGCAGCAGCAGCGGCGGCGACGGCGGCGGCGGAGGAGTCAGTGTTCCAAAAGTCGGCACCACGCCACGAGCCACCACACACGTTGTGCGCTGCTTCCGCGCGCGCACGCCTCAACACACTCTCACACTACACACTCACACACAGAGACACACTCTCGGGCTCTACCGTGGTGATATATACAGACGCAGTCGCGCGCACGCGTGCTGGTGCTAGCTGCCGAGGGAACGGGAGGAGGAGGAGGGAGATTAGATTATTTCGGCGCAAGGGGAGGAACAGCTTTCTCTCTCTCTCTTTCGCTGTGCGTGTAGCGCGCCAGGCGCCTCTCTCTCGCTTTAATTTCGCCGCTCTCTTTAGTGTGAAACAGGCGCGGAGAGCAGACGGAAGTCGCCGCCGCCGTCGTCTGCTGCAAGCTCTCTCTCGCTCTCTCTCCCCTCGCGCGCTCTCTCAGCCGCCTCTCGTCAGCGTTTCGTGTGTTGCAAGCGCGAGCCGCGCGCGAGCTTCCGTGTGTCTCTCTCTCTCTCAGGTGGTGCGAGATCGGGAACGGAGAGAAATAATTTCAGATCGCGAAACGCGCGCGTTTGCGGAGAGTAGCTGGAAGGAACAAGATGCGGAGGCTCGCGGATCTCGTTAGTTAGCGGTGTGCAGGTGTGGAAGTGTGTTTACCGACAAGTGGAGGAAACGAGGAGCAACGAGGACGCAAGCCCACAGCAGCAGCCGGCAGAGAAAGAGAGAGAGAGAGAAAGACGGAGACGTTATCTTATCTCTTTCGGCGACACAGGCAGACGGCAAAGTCACATATAGAACGTGCGCGCGCGCGGAAGATGCTACGTAAGCGCGAGCTGGCAAGCAGCAGCAGAAGAAGCAGCAGAAGCAGCAGTGTCAACCCCCGCGCGATCGAGGGCAGGTTCTGCCAGCGGTTCTTGGATTAACGGGTGTAAGAGCAGTCTTCGGGGCTCCCCCCGCACGAAAGGACTCGCAGGGAAAAACACCGAGAGCGGAAAAGCTCGCGTCGAGGGTGGCTCTAGCGGGGAAAAAGGGGGATCCCTACGGCGGCAGTAACATCACGCAGTGTGTCAGTGTGTTGGTGGTGTTTTCTCGCTCTCTCTCGTCGGCCGCGAGTGTCTCGTTGGTGTGTGTGATATAGATATATATAACGTGCACGTAAACGCGCCTGCGTGCGTGGCAGGGCTGTCTCAGTGTGCTCGCTGCTCGCGGGGGCCAGGAGAGTGAGAGAGCGAGTTTTCCGGGCTTCTATCCGTCTCGCTCGCTCGCAAGCTAGCAGAGCTCTCCCGATGAGCGTGCTGCCCCTGGATCGATAGTTCCGCAAGCTCGACTCTACTGCTGCGCTCTATCTCTCTCTCTCTCTTACGCTCACTCGCTCGTTTCAAAACAAACCCAAAACCAATCGAGCGCGCGCTTTTACACGCAAATACCAGCGCAAGCTCTGTACTAGGGGGGTTCTGGCGATGAGCTAGTGGACTTCTGCGACAGCGTCATCAGCTTCCTCAGTGGTTAGCGTGAGAGCAGCAGAGCGAGCCAGGCTGGACAATCTGCTTTATATGGGCGATTACGCGGGCACGACCGGCCTCTTCTCGAGCCCAGCGAACAACTGCAGCCCGGTGCCCTGCGCCGTCTCCATCCTGAACTCGAGCCTCGGCGGAGGTGGCAGCATGCAGGACGATCTCCTGATCGAAAAGCAACAGCAGCAGCAGCAGCAGAGCGCGGCAAGTTCGGCGTCCAAGCCTGCTGCTCCCCTATCTCCAGCTGGTGCCAGCCTCGACGGCGAGCTCGTCAAGAGCAGCAAGGAGGCCAGCGAGGCGGCCGCCGTGGCCGAGAGCATCGCCATCAGCGCAGCTGCGAGCGTCGGCAGTCTCACCTCATCCTCGTCCTCGTCCAGCGGACCCGGCCAGCAGGGCATCGACAAGGTCGATCCCATAATCAGCTGCAGCAGCGGCTCGAGCCTGCAGCAGGCGTTCAACGAGTCGAGCGTCAGGGTGCCCAGCCTCTGGGCCGACGACGTCAGCAACACGACGAGCAGCCTTCACGGGCCGCTCCCGGTCAACGGCTCGATCCAGGCCGCCTTCCAGAACTTCCCGAGCAACAGTCCAGCGGGCCTGTTCGCCAGCTCGGGCGCGCGCAGGGCCATCACCGCCAGTCACAACTTCCCCCAGCAGCAGCAGCAACAGCAGCAGCAGCAGCAGCAAAGTCAGCACGCTGGGCCAGGTTCCGCACCTGGTAACACACGCCACATGCAGCAACAACAGCAGCAACAGCAACAGCAGCAGCAGCAGCAGCAGCAGCAGAGCTCGCACCCTGGTGTTTACCTGCAGGGCAAGGGCTATGCCGCCTGGTCGGGCGGGCCCCAGACGCCCCAGCAGTGGGGCCAGAACCCAGCTCACTCCAACGCCGCGAGCCCAGCCCTGTCGCCTTGGAGTCGCGGCAGGTCAGTGCCAAACCTGCCACCCCTGCACTCGAACCTCCACGCGGCGGCTGCCGCCGCGGCTGTAGCCGGACTTCAGGGCAGAAAACCCAGCCCGACCTTCGCTGGGCATCCAGGACCCACGGCTCATCAGTCCAGCATCAGCCCGGTCAAGTTTCGCAGGAGCACGTCGTATCCGGGCAAGGGGAACCTGTATCCGATACAGCCGGCACCCACGTTCGAGGTCACCGCCGCTGACGAGAGGGACCTACTGCAGATGCCGCCTTATCAGCAGGTGTGTAGGCTTTGTATTATTTTTTTGTGCTGGTGTTACTATTTGAGTATAGGAAGATAAGAAAAAGCTGTAAGATTTGTCAAAAACATTTTAGTATGAGAGCAATGACTTTGTTTTGCCCAAGGGATTGAATATGACTCACGAGCCTATATTTTTTATTTGAAATTATGCTTTAATAAATATTATTAAGTGATTATTAACTAAAAATATCATAAGCCATATATTATATAAGCCAAAGACGGTCTTAAGTAAAAATAAAAAATAATTCAGTTACTAGTTCAAGTACTTACATGAGATATCTCCGGGTTAATGATTTTACTGAAACTTTAAGAAAACCTTTTATGATCAAAAAATAGATTTCCTGTCCTGTAATACTTAAAGATTAGAGTTGTGGAAAGTATTATTGAGTTTATTATTAATGATAGTGTATTACTTAAAAATATAGTATTAGAAATTTTTTATTTTCATTCAATGTTGAGTGAGTTTTAATTTGAGGAACAAAAAATCACTTAATACCTCTTTGAACCAAATAATTATTTTTAATTTTAAAAAAAGTAAATAAAAGTTTTTTTCTAGTTATATTTTTATTTTTTTTTTCTTATAACGGAGGATTTATGTTTTAAGTAGAAAATTGTTCAATGGTGATACGAAAAAAATTTCATAACTAGAGATTAGAAGCTTATTCACAAAAAAGGTCCTGGAACATTTCCAGTAAAATCGATGACCTGGGGGGTGTGACCTATCTTCGTTAATTGGAAATTTCATAAATTATTAAAACTAAATTTTTGATCATATTTCACTGGATATAGATTCTTTTTGGTAATATTGGAAATTAAATTATGTAATATATTTTGAGAATTTTTTTCTCCTTTAAATTCTCATATTTTGGATGATACAGACGTTTGATCAAAATAGTCTACTGCATTATGACTTATAATTTTCAATTTGATACATATATATGCACTTAAAGTGTCTGACTAAGAATATCTTTTATCTTTAAAATTTTGATTAACTAAAATTAATATTACATGTTTATTAATACAATCCCTAATGTTGTTAAAGTAATCATACATTTAAATTTGCTGCAATTTGTTTAATCGTAAATTTGTTTAATATTTAGATAAAGAAAATCTTGACATTATATTGCTGTACTGCTTATGTCAACTTTTACCTTGAATTTAAAAAGACTTCATTTCTACCGTTACTGTATGAATAAGATATAAATATCTACTTCGGTTCGGAAAATGCTTTGAGTATATCACTTTCAAGAAATTCAATTGTTATTCTAACTATTATTTCTTTTAACTCGAGTAATCATTTAAATATGTTTTTATACTTTTGTGATCAAATAATTACCAAAAAAATATAATGATTGTAAGTTTATTACTTCATATTAAGTCCAAAAACTATTATATATGGAAAAATCGATTTTTATTCTCTATGAATTAGTAAAAATTTGTACACTTAATGTTCATTCACTTTATTCATAAATATTAAAATGCGACGAAATTTATTCTTCTTCCATTTAATAATATGATGTAACATTTATCTTTTGCTTAAAGCGTAAAAAAAATTAATTTGTTTTTCATATCTGGTCAATAACTGATTAACTTTTGCCAGCATATGATCGGTACTAAAATTTTGTCAGAAATAATTCTACAAATACATACTTTATTTAATTAAATATTGAACTAAGCTTAGAAAATAGCATTTAAAAAAATTAGAAGAAACGTAAAAAAAATGTATTACTTTTTATTTGAACAAAAAAAAAAATTATTAAATAAAATATAAAAAATATAAAATAGAATAAAAGATAACACATCATTATAACTATAATAATCAAATTGAAAAGCGATTATTTAATAAAAATAATCTATTTTGATCGTACTATGCGATAAATACTTAGTTTTGTATTATATATTGGAGTATGAAGATGGCAGATGATAATACTAGAGCTACGCTAATACTATGTTAACATTATTGAAATTTTATCTAAACTTATCAATATTTACAAACACATTTAATTATATATAAAATTATTAATCTACGAAAACTAGCCAATAAATGACAGACAACCATATTCGTATAATCTATTTTCTACCAGTGTATGCATACATTCGACAACCTAAAGCATCAACATTGCTTCATCGTTCACACTTACACCCATACTCTCAAACCGCAAAACTCCCTAATCACACACCAAACAATCGCAAAAGCACTCAACCCTTCCAATCAAAAATCTTTCAAAAAATCCAAAAGCCGCACGCATAGAAAAGCCGGCGCTGCAGGCACAGCGAAGGAAGGCGGCCCTGTCCTCGCATCGCGGCCGCCATCGCGACTTCTAAATCTACCGCTGCGAGCTGTAGCTAGCGCGCATATACTCGCCGGGTTATGCAATGAGCGCGAGGCTTCCACATTTAAATTTAGCCGCTACTCCACACTGCGTGCGCGCCGACGGCTGCTTCGACGTTCCTCCTTTTTTTTCGTGTCGTTGCACCAGCGCAGCGTTGGCCGGACCACCGCGTGCTTATCGCTTCTCCAAAGATTTCCCGGAGAATGGTGCAAAGACGCGAGGCTAGGTGTTGTTTCGAAGATAAAAGTGGATAGAGGTTTTTTTTGTAGGTGGTGTTGGTTATGAAGTTGATTATGTGATTTTGGGAAGGTTGGGAGGTAGACTGTATTGTAGGTTGCGTTTTTTTATGGTTTATAGTAGAATTGAAATTTAGAAACTAGATTCTGCTTGTATTCACTGGATATCGCTATAAAATAAAAACAGTAAATTATAGAATACTTATTTAATAGATATTTGAAAATAAATTTTGTATTTAATGATTACAATTTTCGATAAATGTAGAAAAATTATTGTCTTAAATTAATTTATATACAGCTGAAATTTTTTGATAGAGAACAAATTAAAAGTTTGTTCTAGTATGAATTTTCACGCCCGATTGAAAGTTGTTCAGCCGTTGCTTCTATTTTTGATCCATCGCGAGTGAGCGTCGACGCTTTCATGATTTTTGACAGGCCTGACACCTCGAGCTCTTTGGCATTGATTACGAAATGCAAATCTTATTGTAATTCAATGTCATTCTTAGGGAAAATACCTAAGTCAGTTTGGAATATTTTCAAAAAGAAATGCTAGGAAAATCTGTCTACTGGTTGCTTATCATGTTTTTCAAAAATTCCTTTATGCTTCAATGATTGCATTTCTCTGTTTTTTCTTTAGTTTTAATTCATATATATTAGAGACTAAAGATTTTTCTTATTTTTATATTTGTACCTGACTGTTTCTTTATTGACACTAATTTGATACGCAACTAATTATCCGTATATCGGTATAATTACCCAAAAAACTTTAATCAAACCAAACATTTCCGTTCACCTTTTTTACTAATCGTCAAAATCCCCGACGTTTTTTATCTCGTAACGTCAAACAAAAAGCACCACAGCATTAATCCATCTCTCCGCAAACAAAAAGTACCCCAGCGTTCACCCAATTACCCATCGCTTCCATCAATCCAGCCAAACGCAAAGCCACCCTCTTCCTCATCCTCCAACCAAGCACATCCATCCCCCCTCGATCCATGCGTTCGCTCTCGAATCCTCGCTGTGTGCCTTAGACGCAGCGCCGAAATTTCTGACCCACTTCCCTCGCGACCCGCTATACAGCTTACGCAGCAAGCGCACAGCCTCTTAGAGGTGTCTAGCTCGAAGAGTGAGAGAGAGAGAGAAGTTTAAGCTCAGCTATTTTAGCTGCCGGCCGAAAATAGACGGCCAGCAGAATGGCAGCCGCGAGAGAGAGAGAGAGAGAGGGCATCAAGTTAGTGCGCGGCCCCGTGAGCGATGATGAGTAAGAGGTGTTTGCCGAAAGCCCCGAGATTCTCCGATATACGTATATAAGCTAATGCAGCGGCGTAAGATGAATTTCGTAGTATGGAGCGAGGGAGCTTATGCTTTTTGCGATTTTGGATTTCCGTGTTGGGCTGTTTCGAGTAAAATTTTCTTATGGGATTGTTAAGGAGGATACCAGTTTGCTGTTTTAGATACAGAATTGAAAGTACGTTCAAATTTAAGTAACAAACACTCATTATGTGTTTATATTTAAACGTAGTGAAAATCAGCTATATGTATTGTTATTTTCCTTAGTAAAAATTTGTATTAAGGCGACTACGGAAGTTAGGCTATAGATCTCATTTCAGAGTTTACAAAATACGCTTTTAATTTACAAAATTCTTAGCATTTTTTAATCTTCCACCATTCTGCTGATATCAGCAGAATGGTGGAAAACTTAAATATCCAAAGAATTTTTGTAAATTAAAAGCGTAGTTTGTAAACTACGAAATAAAACCTAACCCAACCTCCGAAGTCGCCTTTATAGATGTTGAATTTTAAATAAAAATTCTTCAATTCATAAAATTGACGCAAAACAAAATTCTCTATTGTGTGTAAATTGAGTAGTTTGTATATATGAGATATGTGCCACTAAATTTTTTTTATATTTTTTTGCAGTATATTGAAATGATTCCATTAGTTTTCTATTGCAATACAATATTTTTATCGATATTCTAAACATTATGAAATATACTACAAGTATATTATTCTCATTTTTTCAAATTCCTACGCGCTCTCTTTACCCAAATCAAATTTGCCCCTTTTTAAAAATTCCAATTTTAACCCAACAATCAATGCTGCTATTAGCCACTCAAAACGGAAAAAGCAAAGGTCACGAACATTAAAAAATCGAAGAGGCAAAATCAACGCTGCAGTCGCGCTCGGCGCCGATTGTCGTGCGGCGGCTGTATACGAACAATTAGGCAGAAAACGCGAGAGAGCCGCCTTATCTGCGCGGCGCACTCGCGGAGTTTAATTAACTGTTTTGCGCCTCTCAAGCGCAGAAAGCTGAGGGAGAGTGAGAGAGAGAGAGAACGAAAAGCCCAACTAGTTCGCGTGCAAAGCCGTTTGTCAACTTACACCTGCGCGGGTTTTCCACGCAGGCGCCATATTGAATCTCGATTATTGAACGGCGCGCGTTTTCTGAGCGCCCATTTTCCAGAGATGGAACGCTGTTATTAAGAAAGAATGTTGTGCTTGGCGAAATAAAGTGGCCAGGAAGGAAAGTTCTTTTTATAGATTTATGGAGTGAATGATGGTCGATTGATTTGAAAAT
>JAPYZB010002838.1:0-16778 GCA_030522745.1 Eupelmus kiefferi
ACAAACAACTGTTGCAACTCTCTGAGTCTTATGGCATTTGTAAAATTTATCAAGATACTTATCAGGCGGCTCTGCACCTGTCGCCATGTTGGCGAAACATTTCAATGAAATATTGCAGTTACATAAATATTTTCTTTCTTTTAATATTAAAAAATAAAAATATTCGAAAATTAAGCTTCACTCACATGAGCTAATATATTTATGTCAAAAAAATATTTGCATGATTTACTATACTGTATTTCAATACTTTTAGTACTAATTTGTTAAAAGCAAACTCGTCATGTATTCTTCAGTAAAGTCTACAATTTGTAAATTAATGTTGACGTATGTCCCAGCTCAACAAGAAAAAATCAATTAAGCACTGGCTTTTTTATTCATACATTCGCAAAATTTTTAATTTTATTAATAGTATCTAGAGCAATAAAATATTGTTTATAAAATCGGTTTTAGTACAGATAATTTAATTATGGCTAAGGGAGTAATTACAAAAATGGCTGAAATTGTAGTTTCGAGTATTAATTTTTAAACTGCATACTTTTTAATTGTCAATTAGAAATCACAAAATAAAGAAACAAGAGTACGATGAAAAAGAAACATAACGAAGATAGCATTAATTTGGCCGTTAAAAGAGATTTGCACCGGTACTTTCGATAGTAGTTGCAACACGATAAAATTTTTTTTCAATAGATAAGTTACCTGATTGATTGTACTTCTAGCAGTATTTGAAATACGAAAAATTAATATAAACCAAAAGAAATTTATTTTATTAAAAAAATTCTTTTTAGTTATGATTGTTAATAAAAATTAAATATAATAAGCTGCTGTAAGTCAAAAAATACTAATCTATTTTTTATATCTCTAAATATTTTTTAAAAATATTTACACTCATTTTTTCTCCTCTCCGTGATCCTCTCTGAGATACAGCAAAAATTTATTATTAGTGTACAAAATTTCATGTTAATAAATACAAATTCATTAAAGTAATTTTTTCTTACTAATTCATTTCTAGAAAAATTAAAAAACAGTTTACATTATTCGATCTTCTAAAATTTAATCAGTTGTAATTTTAACCAGGTTAGAAATATCTGCATCTCAAATTTTAGCGTGCCAGGCACACCTGTTTCAGTGTTATAGTGGACGCAAAGTTTTGTCATAATGTTACATAATGTCTAATACAGATTTCGGGATGTTTGCATGTACGCATAGGTTCATACATACATATTAAGATAATTTCAAGCACTATATCCATACATAATGTACATTAGAACTCATTGAAATCTCGAATTCCAAAACCATCGACCCCAAACCTCCTCTCCCAGCCAAAATTACCGATACTCACAACAACAGACTCCTCATCCTACATGCAACCCAGCTCAATAGCCAACCCATCCAATTCCAAAAAAAAACCCTTTTCCACCAAGCATCCAGCAGACAAGCGACACATCTCTCTCTCTCTCTCTCTCTCTCTCTCACTCTCTCTCAGCCCCGTCACCGTGCAGACATTTATTATTCCACCGTAAGCGGGCTCTTGCCCGACTCCGGGCGCCATTAATATTGATGCTTCTGCTCGGCGGAACCAGCGTCACCGCTGGAGTCTGGAACACGGGCGGCGGGAGGGGGAGGGGGGCTATACACGTCGCCGCGATATACCTCTGGCTCGTCTCTCGAGCGAGCGATGTTTGCCGAGCGTTGCCCTACTTCGACGAGCGGCGCGCCGCTTTAAAGTCGCGGCGGCGCTAGACTTAAAGAGGAGAGGGATGAGTGCGGCGGCGTTGGTTCTGTGGGAGATGAGTTTTTTTTTGATCGGCTGTTGGAGTTTTTGCTGGGGGTGTAGGTGTTGTAATCAGTTGTCTGGTTGTGAGTGGATAGTTACTACTGGTGGGTTGTAATTAAAAAGCGCAGTCTGACTATGATGTCTGTTACTACTGATGTATTGGTAGAAGATGACACTTTTGATTTTTATGTTGGTATTATTTGATAATGTATGAATAGAAAATTCTGGCAGTTTGTTTGACTAGGGCCTAACTATGGTTATGTGGTAAAAATTAATTCAATTTCTACTCACAGATATTATCTAAAACTGACACGAAGCAAAAACCATAAAATAACCTACTCAATTTTCCACACAACTCCACCCTCCCTCCCCACTAACCACCAAACTCAAAATTCATTTAAAAATCACTCGTCAACACTCCCCCCCACCAAATCCAATATTTGCGTAAACGCAAAAGTAGAACTCAACCCGCACGCGCGCAATAAACAGCAGCAGCCACGACACATAAATTTGCGGCCGCAACGCTACATACACACGCGCGTGTACTCGAAGCTGTCGCAGTGCCTTCGACAGCAGCGCGGCTTTGCCGCGTAAATCTTGGCGAGCGAACTTGAGGCGGCTCAAAAAAAATCCGCGCGCGATATACATGTTCCCGATGCCGAGGCGCGAGGGGCTTAATAGATATTCGCGGCGCGCCGATGGGGCCGTAAATCGCGGTTAAGGAAAACCTCGAATGCAGATTTACGCAGTGCGCGTGGAGCCAGCGTTGCGGAGGATTATGCGTGGAGCGGGACGGTGTTGGTGTGTATTGTGAGTGTAGGTTTCTTGGGAGGTTGGGGTTAGAGGTAGGGGATTTTTGAGATGAGGAATTAATTTTGAAGTGAGTTTTATGCAGGAGATGAGTGAGGGGTAAGTGGTATTGCGTTTTAGAGCTTTTGTTTTCTAACGGTAAAATCTCGTTTGGGCTTATTTGTTTATTTTTTGATTGAAAATCGTTACGAAATAAATTGAGAATTGTTTAATTATTGGTTTCTTTTTCATTTCATCTTACTTTATTATTATATTACTCAATTTAAAATTTTATACTCTATAACCATAGCCTTAATAGATTGATAAACTATTAAAATATAATCATGGCTATTAATTAGCTTCTAATTAGGACCTAGATCCAATCTAATAGAATTTGCACGATAAAATCTAACTCAATAATTTTCTATTAATTGTAATTTTTAATAAAAATTTAATGCTACATAATTCAAAAAGCATCTATTTTTTTACTTGAACAATTCTATGAAAATTCATACTTACTTGACCGTGCTCTTTGAGCTCGAACCAAAGCCGAAAATTCAAAATAGCCTCCAACGGTTCAACTAAAACTCTATAATTGCAATAGGATACTTACCAAAGTACAAAGTTACAAACTGCGTGCAGCGTATTAATTGAAGACGTATCGAAACTTCAAAAGAGCCTTTGGCTCATAAACAGGTTCGATCGGCCGCTTATACTCGCCAGTCAATCCCTGTTACGAAGTTTCGCTTGTTACTAATTAATTCAACAAAATCAATGCCGCGATTCTAGTTCATTAGGGAGCATTACGAAATTATAATGAAAATTTGAGAGCGTAATCTTACTCGGGAACTAAGTGAAAGTGTACTGATTATAGTGTGCTTCTGAAGCTGAAATAGTAGTTTGTTACAAACATTGTAAATATTTATAAGCACTTTACATTAAACGGACCGTGTAAAATAAACAATTAGCAACAATACTGTGCTATCAAATTCGGCTTTATCTTTGTCATTTTGTTAAACTCTAATCGAGTTATCATTTTGATTATAACTAATTTCAAATAAATAATTAATTTAAATTATTAGACCTACCCGTAACTAGTCAAAATTCTACTCGATCATATGTTACTAATACCATCCTCTAAATCACAAAACAAAACTACAATTCCAATTTCTCAACATTCAAAACTACCCAGTCAAAATCCAAGCCCCACCACCCCACCCACCAAAGACACTCCGACCCTCGCGAACTCAACAACCCAGCCCTAAAGCCACATCTCTAAAGACCGCAGAGCGCGAAGCTCCCCGCGTTTTGTCCTCCGGCTCCAATATTTAAAGAAGCCGCTCGTCTCCGCAAAAAGCGGGAGTCGTCCTTACGCAGCGCGACGCAAGAACACCTTTTAACCGTCTCTCCGCGCCTCCACTTAACTCGGCGCATTTTTTCCTCGCTCGTTAATCCGACCAACTCGGCGGCGAAGCCACTTTACGCGCTCGTTGCATCATTTATAGTGTATATGCGCGGCTGGATGTATCTTGCGAGCAGCGTCTTTGCTATATTTGTCGCGCTAAGTGCGATGAACCCTTTTCACTCTGAGCGATTCGAGGGGGGATTTCGGGTAATTATCGCTATTGTCTAGCTGCGGGTTGCTTGTGAGCGCAGACGCTCTGGATATTAGGCTTGAGAGCTTCTGGCGATGATGAAGATTGGCCGAGAGGCGGAGGTGGGCGAGTATGAAGGAGGTTGGATGTTAGTCTGGGTGTGTTGTTTTTTTTGTGGGGGGTTGAGGAATGGTTGAGCGTGTAGGGATTGATTGTTATGTGATTTAGTAGGGGTGTTTGACAAACTGGGTTCAGTCATTGCAATTATTTATTATTTCGTTGTGTTGTTTATTGATAAGAATCTGCCAATGTAGATTACGTGTATCTCTTTATTTTCTTAAAAACTTATCTTCTTAAAAACACCCACCGTCAGAATAATTATCAATATTCCAATCCAAACACTCAACGTGCATTGCTCCCAAGATCGTTTTCTTACTGACCAAACCAACCCCACTCACGCGACTCTATCAAAGACTTTAACCAAAGCTCACCCACGCGACAATCAAGACGCTGCAGCCCAAAGCTCTTAAAGCTCCAAGCGAGTCTCATTCACATAGAACCAGCGCATTCACGCGCTGTATGTACACGCTCGCAGAATTTCAGTGGACAGAGGGAGAGAGAAAGACAAGCTGTATAACCAAACACGGCTCTTTTGTCTCGAGATCATACAGCTTCGAGCGTCCACTCCATTACACGTCAAAAGGCGAAATTCACCGGGCACGTGCAAACTCGCGATTTATTGTGCCGAGGAAAACTGATGATTTTATCTGGAGGGTGTTTTCACCATGTTTCGTAATGAGTTATAGTTTGTTTTTTGTTCGGGCTGTGCATGAAAATATTTTTATGGGTTAGAAAAAAGTGTGTACTGATTTTAATGCTTCTATTCAATTAGACGCGTTAGGATGAAAGGTACGTTCCTTTTCCCAGTATCTATATTCATTCCGATCCGGAATAAAATTACCCAATATGAAATAATTTTTAATTTTATTCTACTCCACTTACGGCGGGCAATTCGCTTTAACGACATCGAATTTCAGTCGTCCAAAGTATCCAATGAACTTGAAACGTGCGGAGTAATTTAATTTCGCCGGTCTCTCGCGATCCGCGCGGACCGCAGCCGTTCACCGCTTCATTCGTGGCACTATCTATTAATAGCCGGAATAATAAAAAGGATTCATGAAATCGTGCACCGAAATACCGGCCGAATCGATTGCAACGCCAATGAAAATTTTATCAATCACGTGCCTAGGCACGTATATGGCTGCTGCTGTAGTTCGGTGAGCGGAGCTCGGAGTTCGATTTCCGTGTATATATTTTATTACAGGCGCGGGAAATTAAATGCATGATTTTTTTCTAAATTTGGAAATGTATGTGGAATAGAATGAAGGTTTTATTAATATATTCTATGATGTGAGCGTTTTGCATTAGGATCAGA
The DNA here is from genome assembly GCA_030522745.1 of Eupelmus kiefferi. Taxonomy (NCBI): domain Eukaryota; kingdom Metazoa; phylum Arthropoda; class Insecta; order Hymenoptera; family Eupelmidae; genus Eupelmus; species Eupelmus kiefferi. The sequence goes on from JAPYZB010002838.1 coordinate 5,594, forward strand.
CGGAAATGTGCTTTGAGTTGCATTGAATATTGAAAATTAATTAAAAAAATATAATTAAACTTAAAATATAACATTTAACTTTGGATTTTATTGTGAAAAGTATTATCAGCGACATACAGAAACACGGCACGGCATAACTTAAAACTTGTTTTTGTAACAAAAATACTGAATTTTTAGCAGTGAATTTCGAAAACGTTCTGAAACTATGAATATTTAATATTCGAAAACTTCAACAAGATATGTTGATGCCCGCAAGCTATCGATAAAAATTGTTACAATAAAACTACGTTGTATTCTTAAACTTTATTTCTTGTTCATCATTTTAAAGATCTTCTGTTAAAATACTTATAACTGAATATTCGTACAAAAACGTATAGCTTAAAATTTGTATTCTAATTAAATTATTTAAAATACACAAAAATCATTAAAAAAAAACCTTGCCAATCAAAAAAACCTATCCCGTCACTCAACCCTAATCCCCAACCTGACAAAAAACCCAGCAAAATGATAAAACAACAGCCACCCATTATATCCTTGCCTCACGCACTCTCTCTTAAAATTAAGCACGCCGGCAATTTTCATATGCCTCTCTCACGCTCTCCTACACACACTTCCAACTCAGAGCCGGCAATTTTCACCGGATACCCCCTATATATATATACCTCTTTTCTCTCCGCAGCTCCTTCAGCGCGTGCCCGCGGGGCCCGCGGCGATTTAAATAATTGAGCAGGCGGCTTACGCATCCCCGTCGGCTTCCTTTCGCCGAGCGCGACGCATTCCTCCTTCGTTCCTTTTTTTACTCTCCCCTTCGCCGTGACACTTTTCCCACTTATAATATCCGATGTATAGTCGCCGGCAAAACGCGCGAGTTTTAAAAGCCGCCGAGGACTAATTGCGTTTCGGGGGACGGCTGATGTGACGGTAATTAAATTTTTCACGGCTGAAGCGGAGGCGAGTCGTCGATGCGGTGCCGCGCTTTTTTTTCTTTGTAAAGGCGGGAATCGGTGGAAAAATGCCGGGTGCGGGATCGGGTTGGGATGGGTGGGAGTTTTTTATGTTTGAATTTTAAATGGTGGATTCTAAAAAGGATATTAGCCTAGCTTTTTCGGTTTATGGCTTATTGATGTTTGTAATAGATGATTAATTAATTGTGGTATACAGAATATTTGTAAAATTATAATTATATAAGAATAAAATTTATAAAATTTATGTTTAAACATACGTATTATTTGTATATTAACATTTAGACAGTTTTGGAAATATTAATATGTTAATGTAAAATAATTTCATTAAATATTAAAGTTGTTAAAACGCTGTTAACTAAAGAATTTAAAAAAAACGATAATTCGTTTTCCTTATAAATAAAACAGTAGAGGCTGTAAGCGATGAGACATCCAAGAACGAAAATCACCAATTTCAGCCGATACTTCATCGGCGTATAAATAATTCATGGCTCGTTTTCCTCTCGATTTTTTCATGAGCCGAAAAGCAGATTACTTGCTAACGAATCCCCTCTAAAGAAAAACGTGCGAGGTAGTAACAACGACAATATTCAATTGTACATTAAGTGAAATGGCGTTTGACACTTGAGTTCGTTATTCATAGTAATGTAAATATTTGATGCTAATTATGAAATTGAATAATTTTTTAATATTTTTACCTTATAAATATATCCATAACTGAACTTTGTTTCTTTGAAAAGATAACATAAAATTATAAAAGCTCTTCTCGAGTTTTGTCAATAATATACTTGGCCAAAAGTCAGTCTTCACTTTATCTAAAAGTTTTACTGATCCCACAAACGCACTGACATCCACGCTCGCAGATGCATCCAAACGCGCGGAACTTCCTGGCCAGCCTGTACGTTATTCCCATCGCCTCTCTTTCTCTCTCTCTCTCACTCTCCTATCCGTGTCCCCTGATTTACATTCAATAACTATAGCGGTAAACGGGGAGGTTAGTTACCGGCGGCTGCTGCTGCCCCGGGTATATATGATTATGCCGCTCGCGCCTCCCCCGAATCATCCGTCGCTTCGACCCCCGAAGCTGCATAGATGCAGAACAAGCGTAAACACCGGGATCCCCACTTCCTCTCCCTCGCTCACTCTCGCGTGTGTGTGTATCGTATGTGGTTGGAGGTAATGATTTTGACTTGCAGCTGTTTAGAGATTAGGTGTTTTATTTTGCTGCGCTGATGTGGTGAGAAAGGTATGTGGTGGCTCTGTTGCTAATCAGTGATGTGCATGGAAAGAGGTTTCTTGTATAGTGATATCAATGTTTGTTATAGGAAACATGCAATTTTATCGAAAAAAGATACATTATAGTCTTCAATTATTTTGTCAATTTTGTAGAAGTCAAGAGTTAAATTCGATGATAAAGGATACTTTCTGATTATTTTCTCCAAGCTTTTGTCTATAGAATCATGAAAAGAAATGTTGCTACCTCTAGGTTACCAATTTCCACTAATTAATTTGTACATCGCATCACTAATAAGGAAATTTCAGACCCTCTTCACCACAGCCATAAATAAAAACCAAACCCAATTCCATCGACACCTCCCCATCTCCCTCCCCAATCTTAATTAAGCCTCACCACCAAAAGATGCAAAACCCTCCTTATGAATTTCTCGCTATTCAATAACCCTACAAGCCCGGAATACCTAATCCTCCTCCGGTCTTAATGCTAGTCACACCAAGATTAATCTTCCTCGAGAGTGTACGAATTTTGATCATGCATGGCGACTCGTGTTCCTGCATTCTAATGCATCTCGAAGTGGAATGAGCTATACGTACACCGGCAGTGGCAGTGGCTACACGTACGGCTGTACACGTCGACCACAGCAGCCGCGAGAGGAGCCGATATCGTGTAAGATCAAAATTCGTACAAGGTCAGTCCAGGCCTGATTGCATATGCGCCGAGTCGCGCACTGGCAATGATCATTTGGGAGCTGGCTTACACGGGCTGCACCGAGACCTGCTGCGTTCTGATTGCGAGCTAAGCTCCCTTTGACTTGCGGCCAGATTGGCCATTCATGGGATTCCGATCCAAGATTCTGTATTGACGTTGTAATCTGCATTTCGATTGCTGTAAAAGGTTTTGCTAAGTTACGTTTTGGAAGTTAGTTTAGAAAGAGATTTTAACGTAATTACTTGATTGTAATTCAGCTGATCCGTATATATCTGACAATTCAATGTCTCATCCTCTGTCCCATTCCAATATCGATTATCGCTTGCACGGCAGGATAATCTTAATTACCCCAACAATGGCAGTACAACTAGCCATCAAATTTAAACTTCCAGTCTATATCGCTGATCACTGCCCGCACTTCCAGCGCGTTATCTCTCAGCTGCAAGACTCCAGCTGCTAATCCTCCCTCATCTGGTCATTTAAGGGACTCGGCAGGGAGGAAGGCGTCTCGCGGGCCGTTCCAATGTAAACTTGGTGATTGCCGCACACATTGAACCCCTTTGCCATGTACGTGCACCCACAGCCACCCTCTGTATATGTCATTGTTCTCTCGGAAGTGAGGCTGTTTACCGCCTGGGCTAGGAGTTTACATAATGGGTATATCTGGTGGCGTGTGCATTCCGGCGAGTGTAGTGGGATGTGGGTCATTTTCGGAAAAATGAATAGTTCGTTGGAAGTAAATGAGTAAAAGCTGTAGGTGGACCTGGCAGTCAGAATGAGGGTAGACAGATAATAATTTAGTATAGAATAAAGGCAGCAGAATAAAAGACATACCGTGACTCTCTGTATTAAAGATAACAGTTATTTTCGTCTCGAATGAAAACATAACTTTCAGCAGGCAGAGCAAAAAGCCACTGTCAGGCCAGAAGATGACCAATAATTTATTCCATTATTAACGGCCCCCTTCAATATATCGCCTTCGCAAAGCACCTTCATAGAATAAACCATAAACGGTCCAGCACCCCAAGCCTCGTCGCACCACCCCCTAAACTATCCCACAATCAATAACTTTATTCATCGTGCTCCTATAAATAAACAGCCCCTTATAAATCCTCTCTACTTTCGGAAAATGAGCCACGGGCACCTCGGGGCCATATCCCATTAATCGCCCCAACGGAGGAATGCAGCTCTCCTGGCCGCTGATCACACGCTGGCGACTTTTCTAGCCCGCGGTCGTCTTCCCGTGAGTTCGTCTTTTTTGCCTCTTTCTCCACCACGCGCAGCTTCGGTCCCCTTCGGGCCATTCCCCCAGCTCGGGGGATACTCCCGTGCATATTTTACGCTCGCTAAGTGGACGCCATTATTCGCGTTTACACGCGGACGAGAGATGGGAGGTAGTTTTAATCTGGTTCTGCGAGGAGGTGGTAGGTGGATAAGGAGGAAGCGGTGGGATGTTTTGTCGTTGGCGAAGGCGGATGTTGATCGAGTTGGCGATTTGTTTAGGCTCGCCGCGGGTTATTGGGAGACATTTGCTGTGCTTATAGTACGTGTAGTAGGCCTGGGTCGTTTGTTGTAAGTGGGAAAAAGTTGGCTTTGGATTGAGGATGTGATAGTTCTTGTTGTATCCTGTTGCCATGAGAGTAGCAGTCGTGGAGGTACTTTTTTCCAACTACGTATTCAATATTCTAGAATAATAAATGCAGATCGGCTATATATCACGATCTTTTTTAAAGAATTTAATAACAATAAACTTTTAGAATTAAATGAACTTTATATTACAAGTCACAATAAATGCTAGACTAATTAAAAGCATATTAGACACACACAAAACCCACCATTATAAAAAAAAAGAAATTTAAACACCCTTAAACTTATAAAATGTTTACCAAACTTTTCCCACTAACCCATCACACCCCGCGAAAAAAACTAATTATTCTCAAAGTTTCACCCACACCAACCGCCAATAGCTCGCTAGCAGCGATAATTAACGCAACGCCCGTATCCGATCGATTGATTGCAGGACCGAAGTGGACGCGCCCTCGGGCAGCAGCGCCGGCAAGCCGGGCGGCACGCTGAAGTTCATTCGGGCGCTGGCCAACCTGACCAAGGACGCCGGCAGCGTCGTGCACATGAGGTGCGAGATCGTCGGCGATCCGCCGCCAAGCAAGATCCGCTGGTTCAAAAACGAGGCGCCGGTGAACGAGGAGCCCGGGCGCGTTATCATCAAGAAGATCAATCCACAGGTGAGTGTCGCTGATTATTCGGGAGGAGAGTGATTCTGTGTGTGTGTGTGTGTGTGTGTGTGTGTGTGTGTGAGTGAGTGTGTGTGTGTGTGTGTGTGTGTGTGTGTGTGTAAATTTAAAATTACAACAAATTAAGTTCACTTTTAATACATTTTATTTATTATTCGCGTTACAGTGATTTGATCGGTCCAGAAATTGCTGCAATTCTACCCAATAACATGTTCTCCACGCAACGGCTATCAATTATTGCTTTACAGACTGACACTTTACATATCATTCACACGTTTATATAGCTATATTTTAATTCAAATTATTTGGTTATTCATTTTTTCGTAAAAATCTTTTTATTAAAAATATTGAAACAAAATATTGATCCATAACAGCGTATAAGTGTGTGTGTACGCGCGGGTGTGTGTGTGTGTATGTGTGTGTGTGTGTGTGTGTGTGTGTGTGTGTGTGTGTGTGTGTGTGTGTGTGTGTGTGTGTGTGTGTGTGTGTGTGTGTGTGGCTCAATCTTTTTGCCTTTTTCTTTTCGAGAATTTATAGGAGAGATGACAGATACTGAGTCATAATAAAATTCTCACTGGCATTACTCTCTATTTTTGCAGAATCACGAGCACGCGGCGAAAAACATCGCCGGGAGCCGGCTGAAAATTACCCGGCTGGACGTGAACGATCGGGGCTTTTACGCCTGTCGCGCCAACAACGGCAAGGATTCCATCCAGAGCGAGGGAACTCTCCAAGTCAGAATGTCACGTCACGGTATGTAAATCCGGCATTTGTCTTGCTCCTCGGAAAGCGAAATATTTCGGCGTGTCGCGCGAGAGAGTGGCTTCATTGAATGTTAAAAAAAAGCTCGTTGAATACAAATTGGACGAAGCCCGGTCCCGCTAGCGAAATGGATTTTGCGAAATTTAGCTTTGCGTGTTTTATTGAGAAATATTGTTTTGTTGCTTTGGTCGAAGTGTGTGGGTACGGTGGAAGCGGAAGGTGCAGTGTAATAAAAGTAGGAATTTCATAAATAAAAATTTTATATTTGTACGATGGATTTCTGTAAAAAGGCTTCTTTTAAATTCAGATTTTAAAACACACTATATCCCACATTTATTCAGATCTATAATAAAATCTACAAAAAACCATTGCTCAGCGAATAATAAACCACACACCTCACAAAACTCAAGCAACCACGCTAAAAGCAACAATCCAAACAAAAAAAAATCTGAAAAAGTCACCCGAACGACAACTCTATCTCGATCCCTGATTAAGACGCGAGAAAAAACAAGTCCCCGGCCCCGAGGCGCGTAAATCACGCAGTTTAAGAGCCGAAGGTCCGTATACAGCTTAGGCACGCGACGAGCGCTCGCACATATAGTCGCCGAAGTAGGCTCGTCACGAAAGTCACGCTGGAATTAAGGAGGCCGTAAAACAGCGCGCGAGGAGGAATATGTATACACGAACAGAAGGGATGTAGGGGGAGGGCAAGGAGTGCCCCGGTCATTTTGTATCTTACATTGTTTCGCGAGTGCGTTGTAAGTCAGGCTTTTTATGAGAGCGTGCCGAGTGAATTTAAAGCGATAAGCGTCGAGTTTCGATTGCTAAGTCGAAGTTGGTTATCGTGAAAGTGATTTCTGAGTGTTTTTGATGAAGGATACTTGTTTGGGTAACTTTTTCTTGTGAGGTAGTATTTAATGTTGATAAAAATTGTAACTTTTCGAGTTTGGAATTGAGTATAAATTGTTATATTTACAAACACTTTTTTATTAAAAGTTTGAATAGAATAAAAAAGACTTTACATGATAAAAATGTGTAATTTCGAAAGAAAGGAAATCTGCAAAAAAAGTGAAAAAGTACGAAAAGTAAAAGGGGGAGAAAAGACAAGATGTTCAATTTATTCAGCATGATGGCGGCAAAGTTTTTTCTCAGATTATAGCAAAGCCAGCTCTATAGAGTAAAGTAGACGCGAAAATAAATTGTTTTCTTGAACATAATTTATATAGCTAAAGTGCATAACGACCCTCCGGACTACGCGAAAGAAATAATTATTTTTAAAGTACCTTAATTTTACGAAAGGAGTGGAAAAGTACGCCGGGAAAAGTAAGTTCGCAAAGAGGACTTTAGGAGACTACTTCCCGCGGACCTCGTCCGTACAATCTTTTTGAAGTGTTTTAATGAAGTCGAATTGAGATATTATGTAAATAACGGTCTATAGCCCCCTGCAACTCGAAATTAATTGTTGGAAATAGTTTGGATTCATGAAATAACTGAAATTCATTCAGACGCTAAATTATGAAAGTTTAACGTCAGCTAAATATTGTATAAAATGATAAATTTTAAAGATTGTCTATGAATTTAATGTTGAATTTGTTAAGCTGCTTGTTTGAATAAAAACAATGTATTTCTTATTAAAGTTTATGTTTTGATTAAAAAGCAATTAAGAAATGTGTAAAATTATTTCTTATAAAAAGTTAAGATATTTAGTTTTATTGAAAATATAAGAAACCAATAATAATTATTCGACATACTTTTCAAATCATAAAACATTTACATTTTTAAATCACGCCTTACCGAATCTATAAATACATCCTTCAATAAATTCATTAAACAAAACCACCATAAATATCACATTTAATCTCAAACTTCCATAACCCCACACCTTCCCACCCTCAACTCACCCCGTAACCCAACCCCATCCATAAAAAAAAATAACTTCTCGCAAACTCAACGACCCCCCCTCTAAAAAAAAGCTCGGCATTAAAGCGCGATTTCCGAGACGGCAGCGAAACTGCGTTACCGCGCCGCCCGTAAACAAGTGCGTAATCCAAAATTCAGCGAAACTCGAAGAAAGTGAAGACGGGGCGCCGGCAGCAGCTTCTCAACTTGTTATCTCGAAAGGAAACGCAAGCTGCCCCCCCTCCCCAATAAAATCTAATCTAATCCCGACCCGACTAATGCGCGGCCCAGCGGAAGCTAGCAAGACTGCGCCCTCGAGCCTCGCAAAGTTTTGAATCTATATGCCTGTTTGCAGGCTCGGTGGGTGTAAGCGCGTGGATAGCGTCTGCTGGGCGTAGTCTGATTTTTATGAGGGTTTTAAGGGGGTTTCGTGGTATTGGGGGCTTGAGTTGGAGATTATTTGTTGACGTTTATGTGGGTGGGTGTTGGAGGTATGGTTGGGGGAGTGTGACTGGTTTTGCGTTTGGAAGGAAGTGTGTTATTGTTTTTTTCTTTTTTTATGTTGGTATAATAAGAGCTTGGGAGAAACTAGCATTCAGTAGAATCTTTTTTGTGTTTGAAGCAAGTCTGTTTAAATAATGTAAAATATTTATAAAATTATAAATAATATAGAAGTATTCTGAAAAATAATATAATTTAATAGAAATTAAATCAACATGCAGGAGAAAAAATAAACTAGTAAAAATCTCCCTTTGAGAAATTTAAAGCAGCTATAATTGATAACTGCAAATCCAATTTAGATTTAATTAAGATTAAGAATTATTAAAGGAAAGCATATTTATGAGTAGAGGGAGAAATTCAGTTTTTAATGGAAATCTGTTAAAATAATCTCCATGAATTCATGCTCCACAAATTATCAAAATCAAATTTACTTTCCAAATAAAAAACTTTCACTCTCCTTCTCACCAAAACTCTCACTCAATAAACCAACAAAATCAATTTTACAACACCCACAATCACCTCCTACATCTCAATCGCCACATCCACCCAACCCTCCAAACCCATCTTCAAAAACTCATTCCTCCACCTATAAAAAAAAAGAAAGAAACCCCCCCTGGAGCACAACCAGCCCCACTCATAAACCGCGAATCCTCGACACTATGATTCACACGGCCCCGCCCCGCGGTGTCAGGCCGGATTTCCCATTCTGAGCTTTTAACCGCGCGCGCGACTTTAATATTAGCACTCTGCAAGTCAAACTCTCAGACTCCTCCGTGGCTCGCGCGCTGAAAAATTAAAAGAACTTCCCTCGGCCACTTTTCACGCCGAAGGGAGGGGGGGGGGGGGGATTTCCGGGGGTCGAGCAAAAACGCGTGTAACGGCCTGGGCGGGACTGATGCGACGACTTTCTCTCTTTCTGCGCTTCTTCTTGCTTCCCTCGCTTCTTTCGCGTCTGGCTAATTTTGACGCTTCTGGCGCGCGGCTTGGCAGTCCTGGGGCTGACGGGTTGGAGAGTGTAAGGCGGTGGAGAGAAGGAGTAGGAGTTGCGAGAAATTTTTTGCGTTTCGAAAGGTAATAATGATGATTTTGCGTTATTGGTGTTAGGTTTAAGTAGATGCATGGCGAGTCTGGTAAGACACATGCAAAACATGTTTATACTAATCTACATTGCATGAATAAATTTTTAGTAAGCTACTCTAACCTTCAGTTTTAAATTTCACTATTAAAAAAAACGTAACGCCTATACTAAAACTATTACTGCCTCGGGTTAGATTCGCCACCACAATCCATTATTTCATCCACACTCAACCAAACCAAAAAAAATCGTCCAAGTCCAGCGTCTCTATCTCCTCCAATCCACAAGCGCGACTGCAGCACACAGAGCTTTAATCTTTCAAATTGACCCGAAAATTCGTCCGAAGGTACACCCTCGAGGAAAATCCGACAAGCGCGAGAGAAACGGCTTTCCCCCCAACTGAAGCAGCCGCTCCCCGGATCCATCTCGTCCGCGGCGAGAGAATAAGAGCACAGCTCGTAAAGTGAATTCGGCTAATCGCTACGAGGTAATCGCCGACAAAGACGAGGAGCCACTGCTGGATCCGGCGTACCTATGGCATGAAAAATGGCCTCTGGCGCTTATCGAGCAGGCTCCGGGGAGCTATGGGGATTCTTCTTCGTTCTTTGCTTTTTCGGGAGAGATGAGATTGAGTCAATTGTCTGAGAGGAGCGGGAGGCTGAGGGGTTTTAGTTTGATTTATTCGATGCTGCGCTGGGGTTATTTCTTTTTTTAAAGGTCGTTATACGGTTTGATGGCGTGCAGTTTGTAAAGTTTGATCCTTTGGATAATTCGAAGTTGAACGACGTAAAAGTAGAAGCGAAGCTCCAGCAAGTTAGCCTATACAAACTGACACTCGCTCCTATTTATCCCCCCCCCCTCCGCAATATCAGCCAAGCCCTCATTTATTCAAATTCAGCTTAATACGCCCTTATCACTGCAAGCTCATCACTCAAGCAGCAATAACCACACTTCTAAACTTCAGCAGCCCGTTAACCTCATCCCTATCTCTCTCGGCATCCGCGAAAGTATCCCCGACGCGCTGCATAATTCAGGCGGCGCCTGCATCTCACGAAAGTGATTTAAGCTCGCTGTCGATGCTTGCAAGCTCGCGGACAAATCCCGAGCTCGCTCGGCCAATAAATATGTACGTGCGCCGTATTATACACGGCGACGGGAGCGTATATAGTTGACCAACTCGTGTGCAGGGCCACTTTGTATGCAGCAACTTCGCCCTGAATTGAACATTCGCGCGCGCGAGCTGGCCTGATTCCTCGTGGGAGGTGCTGTGCTGCTGCTGCTGCCCGCAGTTTCAGCCGTCTGTGTGTGTGTGTGTGTAGTTGGGCTAATGAATCGTCGAGTGCTTGTCGACGAGGATGATATGGTGAATATTAAAAAATCGGTTTCGCGGCGTGATGGAGGTTCTTTTATGGATGCGCACGTATGAGGAGAATTATGAAATTTGAATGGCGCTTGGGTGACTGATGGTTTGACAGTTTTTTTTTGGGTAGAGTGGCGGGTTTTTGGATAGTGGAAATTTGTTTCAACTATAGTTAGTTTTGATAAATTTAAGTCAGAAATAACGCGGTGTGAAGTGACTTTGAAAAAATCGAATTTATTTGATTCTAAAGAAAACTTTTATTCCAGCCACTTCACTCAAAACGCGTCAATGCAAGAGACTTACTACTTATTATAAAAAATTGCAAATAATTTCCCAATTAAACATTCGTCCTCACCATTTCCCCACTTCAATCACAATTCTTCTTCCAAACCTCACCCCCCCCCCCCCCCCCCCCCCCCCCCCCCCACC
>JAPYZB010002839.1:0-13686 GCA_030522745.1 Eupelmus kiefferi
ATGATAAAATTTTTGTTTCATTAGTCAAGATCAAATTAAACGCTCTAAAGCAATAAATCAAGAGCCATTTAAAATTATATTGTAAGTTCATTTTAGGATTACAGAACGTACGCAATGCCCGCAGTTTATGAAAGGCTTAAAGACGCTGCCAAACATTACACGAGACAACTAAGATAGTACTTTTAAAAAATTAAAAATAGTATGAGCCTGAGATAATGTCATGTTTATTTTTGTGAACTGCTTAAGGTGGATGGACAAAGCAAATTGAACGTCAGTGAGTAAACTTTGTTCTGCTCTCACTAAAATAATTTTTTTCGTATTTAAAACTTTGCTCTGATTAAAAGAATCTAAAATTAAAAATGTATATAATAAATGCATTTTACTAAATGAAAGACTACAGATAGCAAATATACACTACGCTATAAGTTGCTAGCTTAACAAAAGCCAACGCACTCTCACGGTTCTCCAAAACGACAAAAATCAAGCTTCCCCTTTTTATCCCGTTAATTTCAAAATCCAGCAAGTCTCTCGCCTAAAAATTGAAGCTACAGAATTTCCTCGCCATCCGCAAGCCATTGTTCGTCCGTCTTAAAAAATTCAGTAACATAGTCAAAGCATCTGCGGCCCCTCGTCAGAGAAAGAACGCTCGCCCTCCCTCTTCTTCTGTCTTCGCGAATTTCGTGAAGTACGCGAATCGCACGATTTCTCTGGCCGGCGGCCAGGGGAATCCGTTTAAGTATAGAGCCGGTCTTCGGCCGCCCCGCTCGATAAGTCGCGCGCGCGCATACCTGCGACACACGTACGCGCTTTTATAGGCTGACGGCCTTCCCCCCCTTACCCAGCGGAGGAGCGCACGGCTGTAAGAGTGTGAGTGTGACTGAGAGAGTGAGAGAGAGAGAGATTTCGTATGCTCAAGCTTGCGCGCGAAGGTCAAGTCATTTTTAGAGAGAATGAGTCGCTCCTCCTCTTCGTCGCGCTAGAAATTTTTTCCGGAGCTCTTTTTTTCTTCGATTTGCCGAGGAACGTTGCACCCAAGGTGGAAGCTGAAGGGGATCGAGGAAGAAGTGCTGCAGTGGATAATTTGAGCTTCTCCGAATGCTGGCTGCTTATTATAAGGGCCAAATTGCTAACGTAAATTACGAACAATTAAAAGGTAAATAGCTTTAAGATTTTTGAGAAAAAAATTTTTTAACTTGTCAGTTTTTAAATCAACTTTACATCAATTGACGAACAAAATATTCCAAGTGGAATAAATTATTTTTAGAACAAATATTGCATATAATACGGAAAGAGAAAGAAAAATTGTCCCTCATTTAAATCCATGAAGTGTAAAACTCGCAGACGAAACAATCAACGAGCCTCGCGGATTGTGAGAAAAGGTCAGAACGATGAATTATGCGTATGCACAGTCGAGTGCTGGAATACCAAATCCAAGCCCGAGAGAATTAATACAGGCGGTAGATTCGAGATTCGTAAAAACTTTGTTTCCGAACTGTTTTCGTTTGTATACCGCGTGAAAATTTCACGAATTTTTCACCGAGTTTTATGTTGCGCAATTTTTTTTCCTAATTTTATTTTGTCGAATGCATGTTAATTAGTAAAATTAATTACTAACATAATCTATTTTTTATTTGGAACTGTATCTGTTTGGTTATTGAATAATAATGTGATTTAAAATTTACAGTTCGAAGAATTGTTGAATAATAAGCTTTGAATCAATCTAATGCTAAGTTTAATGCATAATAATGATTTTGAATTGTCTTATTCATAGTAGTAATAGTATTATTTGATGCCTTTTTAAAAGATTTTCAAATTTTTTTCATAATAAAGTAGTAAAAGTAGAAGAAAGAATACCTTATATGAGAACTTATAAGAAAAAGCTTGAATTAATAATTTAATTTGAATTATATACAAAATAGTGTAGTGTATACTTACAATTCAAAATAGAAAACATGTGGTATATGCATTCTATAATTGTAACGTAATCTATGATTAAATATAATGAACCTAGCTTTATAACATGTAAAAACTAACTTTATATTATAAATAAATTATATTCTTTACTTTTAGAGTACAACTTTATTGTGAAATTTTCATATCTAGATTTATTTAGATTTATAGTGTTAAATCAATTATTGAGAAACCCTCCCTAAATTTTTAACGGGTTTTTCTTGCTAATCTTTATATCCACGAGTTACTTTTATATTATATTAGAAGATCGACATTCTTAAAAAAAGAGTAATTATAATTATAATTGAAAATTTTTTTTCTTAAATTGTTAATAAAATGAAATAAAATAAGTGATTAATAATAAAGTTTCTTATACCCCTGGAAACAAATGACATCACAACGACAAAATAACATGCACCCCGAATAATGGGCGATTCTAATTACAAAGCGCTCAGCCCGCACTGATGTAATTAACTATCTCGAAATTATAATCAAGCGTCGCAGTGCAATATCCAGCTTTTATTACATCGGAACTGCATTTGACACACCGAAATAACCCTCGCTTTGAAAAATTGCAAATTCGTCAAAAGCCAATTGCCTCGATTATCAGTACCGAAAATTTCTCCGCGACATTGTTGCGAAAGCGGATTCCACCGGGCTTTCTATCGCTCCTCGTAATTCACCTTAAATTTCAATCATTTTCAATTTAAGAGGTGAAAGCCCGGGAAGCTTGAAGATAAAAAAAATTGCTCGCTCAGCCTCGAAAGAGCATCGGGGCGACAATTATCAACGAAACGACGACGAGAGAAGGCCTCGCTCATTGTCAATAATTGTACTCGCGCACCGACAGGATGATTGATTGAATTAACGATCGTTTCTTGCTCTCCTTCCCTCCTGCCTCGCACGCACTAGCTCGTGAACCCGGCAAAATGCGATCCGTGGAAAATATGCGATATCCCGAGACCGGTTTTTCCTGCGGACTTATCTTCGTGAAATGGAATTGAGAATTGAAAATGGCATTGAGAATTCGATGATTAGTTTGCTGTAATGTAGCATTTTGGCTATGTGGAAAAGTTTATGAGTGACGGGGGAATTTGTTAAATTTTTACAAGGTTTTATTATGAATTATAAATATTTAGGAACGTTCCAGCGTTAAATTAAGATTAATTAAAGTTTGGATAGTATTTACTGTAACAAAATTCTAAATACGTTTTTATTTTTGACTTTATTGTCACTATAATTTGATTAACTTTACTAAAATATTTTTTCTAGGCGTACTTATTGTTATCATAACTATGCATTTAAAATTTATTCAAATTAGGTCTATGTATTTATTATTTAGAGTTTCTAATGATTTACGTCAAGTCGTTTAATGAATCTAATCAAATATCTGTCTCTCTCTTTCTCTCTCTTTCTCTCTCTCTCTTTGCTACTCCATTTGATTTTCGTGCTCGCGTGTGCATTCGATAACCGTGAGCAATTATGTATAAATTTTCTCACCCTACCTGAATTAATTTTGCATAATCAACTGCATAATATTTTAAAATACCGTAATTAGAAAGAATTATATACATATTTAATATAAATTTTAATTTCAATTTAATTGAAGGATTTCAGATTTAAAACTTTCGATTTTTTTATTTTATAAAAAGTATTTATCATGCATAAAACTTTTTCAGAGACTCAGTAAGTACACTGACTGTATACCGATTTAGTTATTGATTTTTATCTCAGGCTTACTATATAACAAATTGATCAAATAATATATTAATTTTACTGAAAAAAGTATCACCAGAATTCAAAGGACACTGAAAATCAAGTAAATAAACAGTTCACTACTTAACCTTTTCAAGTACAATAAAACACAATAAAGTGCACTTAATGGAATGAGAAAAAAGGAGCCCTGACCTCATAATCTCCTCCACCTTCTCCATTTAATTTTTCTTCCCGAGGTACATTCGCGGTTGACGCATAAAATAGAATCAGAGCCCAGCGCGGGAGAAGGACGTCCGAAGAGGAGGCGACGATCCGGCCGTTTCGACGCTGTAAATAAATTTCGCCGTCACGGAGAGGGGGGGGGGGCGTGCTTTAAAAAGGTTAAGAAGGAGGAAAATTCTTTCCCGATAGCCGATTAAAAGGGTTTCGTCGTCGATTCGCCAATAAAATAAGAGGCTTAGTATAATCAAATCTGCGCCGTATGATTTACTTCGCGAGACTTTCGATCTCGAGTTGTGTATCGCGTATTTTGTAAAAGTCAGATTCCACCTATGCTCGATTTACAAGATCGTTGCAATAATAAATGACGTCACTATAATTTTAATTAATTATCGGAATGATTCGAGCTTATAGATGTTGGGTTTACGTTTGTGATTTAGAAAGTATACCTTTTTCGCGCTGGTATAAATGTGATCACGCTGACCGCTGCTACATTTTTTTGCCCTCCTTAAAATTGTCATTTTCGTACGGACTTAGAAATGCCGTAAATTTTTCAAGCCGAACGTTGAGCGATCCAACCGACTAGTTTTAAGCGTTTAAAAATCAAACTTTCTTTTCAGATAAAACGAGTTTTCACGTATACATGCATAAGATATGCTGCATATATATCTTTGACTTTCTATCTTCAGTTATTTTAAGCTCCATTTATGTCCGGACGAATAATCGACGAAATTCCACATTAGACGATAAATAAAGCTATATTACCCGCACAATTGACATTTCAGAATTAGAATAAACAAAATATTTTCTCTACTACAGGCTTAGACTTAACTATCCTTTTAAATTTTTAATTAAAGATCGAACTCGAAATCGATTAATTAAACAGCAACTGTCTCCGATAATTTAACCCCTCTACTGTCTATCGTCACGTTTGTAGTGTTTAGTCGTCTGTCCGCGCGCTGTCAAAGCATTCGGGATTCGAATTTCATTGAAACGAAGCAAAAAAGACGCTAGAGATCTCGTGTTCTTATCATGCAGCTCTGCTTTGCATTACAAAAATCAAGTGTCACATATTTTTTCTGCGCTGGTAATTTCAGCGCAACAGAAGCGTTTTTGAAATGTTAATTCTAGTGTAAACCAGTTCATTTTGAAAGAATCTTTACGACTTATTTGTTCACAAGTCTGAAAATGAATGGTGAAAAGTAATGAGGGAATTTATTTAAGACTATATGTTTAGTGTATTGATTTTGCACTTATAAGTAATGCAGGGAACTAAATAAATTACTTTGAGAATCAAAAACGCATTAGTTTTAAATCTATTCTCACACTTTCCGACTTTTTGTATCTATTATTAGCTTTAACTAATAAAATGTTGGATCAGTATACCGTTAAAATTTTAACAGACCTATTTTTTACTCTGTACACATACTTATTTATTCAATTTTTAAGACATAAATCATGTAGATAATATACTTTAAAGGCTAATCGACTAAACTGCAACAATACATTGTTGCATTGTTATCGTAATTATACTTGAGTGGTCTGCTGAGGTAGTCTCAACTTCAAATTGATTATCAAATGGTTGTTTCTTCTTCTATATCAAACATCAAAATTATTCAGCAAATATTCAACATTTCTTTGTTTCTTTAAATTCACAAACAAATACAACTCGCAAGAATTTAAAAATTCAAACTGGTCAACTTGAAATTAAGATCAACTCGAGCACAAGATACATAAAAAAAATTGTTAAATATGAACTCACCTTTTCCTTATCGTAGACCTGGCCGGGCAGAGCGTGGCCCTTGCTGCTCCATCGGCAGGGTCGCTGGCTGGCCCGCTCCGCGCAGACGTTGTGGAAGCACGCGTGACACTCTGAGGGACAAACAGAGCCGCACATACAGCAACAACGCTCACCGGGCAAAGAATCGCGCTTATTCTCGCACGCACGAGCACGATCAACGACATCATCATCAACATCATCAACATCGACATCATCATTATCAACATCGTCGCGCCTGTTTTTTTCCGCGAGCACTTTATTACCCTCATCAACCCCGAGCACTTTATCGTTGTTGTTGTTATTGTTGCTGTTGCTGCTGCTCTTGTTGTTGATGCTCTGCAGGTTGTTGTTGAGGTTTCTTGCGTTGTCGTTGAGCAGCAACGAGGTGCGCTCCTCGTCGTCGAGGTCACACCAGCAGAGCAGCCGATGAAAGGAGGCCAGCCTGGCGCAGCTCCTGCTCCCATTGCTCTTCCTGTTGCTGCTTCCATTTTGCTGCTTCTGCAGTTGTTGTTCCTTAAGCTCGAGTTGCTCATCCTGCCGCGAGATGAGAACGCTGCCGTTGCTGATTACCGGTTGCGCTTTGCAGAGCAACTGTTTGGGCGTGGGGCCGAAGGCCTGAGCCGCCGTGGCTCGCCTGAGCTGGCCATTGCTGAGACCGGACGAGGCTGCCAGCTGGACGATGGCAACCGACGGGCTGACGCTCGTCGCACCGCGCTGGGGCTGTTGCTGCTCGGGCGCACTGCTGGCGCCCTTGCGCAGCATGTAATTCTCGGAGTCGACGGCTAGCAGTCGCGACATTGCTGGCGACTTGACCGGGCCGCCAGCCCCGAGGCTGATGCTCTTCGTCTCATCGTTGCTGCTTTCGTACTGTTGCTGCTGTTGCTGTTGTATCGTGACCTCGTCGCTGCCGGTCGCGGCGATGTTACGCCCAAGTCCGGCGCCGGAGGGATGATAGAGCAGTGCTGGGCCGACAAGGGGCATCTGCTGCTGTTGCTGGTGCTGTTGTACCTGAGCTGCTGGAGCTGAGGCTGTGCCGGCAGCGCCGCTGGCTCGCTTCATCACTGATTCGGATTGGCGAGTCCCGAGCTGCCGCCCTGCTGCTGCACATCGAAGGCGCGCGCGTTCTCTCTCTCTTTCTCTCCGTGAGGTGGTGCTGATTCTGGTGTTGCTGCTATTGCTGGACACGAGCACCCGCGCACTATCAACTTTGTTTCTCACAGCGGCGTCTACACTACCACCTTGCCGTACGCTTTTTCGCTTGCGAGCGCATAGGTTCGTAGCTTTGACGGTGCTGGATCAGGTCTAGAGGGACTGGCACCGTTTTAGGTCTTGCGCCGGTCGACCTTGCTCAGGCTGAGGCTCTCCGGCGAGTCCTGATCGTTCCTCAGCGCAATGATCCTACTGCAGCTCTCCATCCTGGAGGTCGGTTCCTATCTTTCGCGCGCTCTCCCGATTAATCTCTTGGGATCTTTTGGAGGTTAGAACGACTTAATGCGCCACGTGCCGAGATCTCCCATGCTCGTCGCGTTCTCGCGACCTCGGAGAACAGACAGTCAGGAGCGAGAGAGCGAGAGGAAACTTGTCGAATGGAAATTTGTTGTATATTCACGTGGCGTACGCTCGCGCACTCTTTCTCCGCGGCCGACCGGTTAAGAGGACAGAGAGAGACGGCTCTGCTCCCTCTCCTCCGGCATCCCGCCTCCTTCACCAGAGCGCTCCTCGATCTCTCTCTCTCTCTCTCTCGCTGCTCCCTCCTCCTCCGCCTTCGTAGTCACTTTTTCTCTCTCTCTCCTCTCTCTCCTTCTCTCTCTTTCTCGTGCTCTCGGAGCAGTCCTTAAAAGCAGAGCTGCTCTCTAGCTTCTCGACTCTGTCTCTCTCTTTCTTCTTCTAGGCTCAAACGCTAAAGTTTCGTGAGCGGCCGTGCGCGCGCGCGCGCGTGTGTGAGTGATCGCGAGGATCGACCGGCGCTCCACGGAAACCCAAAAACCAGTAGCTGCTCCGGCGCTCTCCTCCGTTTTTCTCGCTCTCCTGTAGCACTAGCGCCTTCCTCTGTATATACACTCGCGTATATCGCGAAGTTAAATCTCGAAAGTGTCCCTCTCTCTCTCTCTCTCTCTCTATCTTGCCGAGAGCTCCTCCTTTTTTTAATCCTTCACTCGGCTATATAAGCGCTATACCGCTCTTGTATACGTATAGCTATCGGCGCGTATATACGTACACTCACACGATAGAGCGCGCTTATAACACAGACACATATAGGTGCACACGGACACAGTCGGCGAGGCACGCACACAGACAGAGAGACACGTTCCCTCGGTGACCCGCGGCGCGCCGCCGCTCTCTGGCTTTCTCAAGGTCGCCGCTAATCGCTTGTCGAAAATGCCTGCTATCCCACTCCGCTCGTGCTCACGCAGGCTGTTCTTCGTTCTGCTTCTTTCTTTTTTATTTTCTTTTCTCAATCTCTCTCTCTCTCTTTCTCTCTCCTTAACTCGTCCGGCTCTCTTCTCTCTTGGGCGAATATACACTTCTTCGTGCTGGTACGCTTCAAGTGCGAGCGGGTGAGAGAGAGATGTGCGCAAAACGAGGAGCAAGTTTTTGCTGATCGAGAGATCGGCGCCGTTGCCGCTGGTTTTCAGTTTCCTCGGCAGCGCGCACGATCAGTCGTGTGTGCGTATATGTAGTTGGCCGTGTACGTCGGGGCACCCTTCTCTCTCTCTCTCTCTCTCTCTCTCTTTCTCTCGCTCTCCTCCCTCTTTTCGGAGCTCTGTAAAATCGATAAGGCCGGATCGAAGCGCCGGTATATACCTCTCTCTCTCTCTCACCCTCCTTCTTTCTTGCTGTGCACTCTCTGCTCTCGCTCCTACACTTACTAATCGAGAGAAAGAGCTCCAGGTAGAGACGTCCCTCGTCGAAGCCGGCTGCCGTGTCGCTCCCAAAGACTACGTCCAGGTCGCGCTGTCTGCGATTCTTTGGCCCTCGATTAAATCGAATATATATATATATATGTGTGTATATATATATATATATCGGCGCGCTCGCGCTTGCACGAGAGTGAGATATAGCGGCTTGCTAGCGCGTTCGAGGCACGCACACAGCCAGGCAGACAGACAGACAGACAGAGACACAGACACGTTACCGAAGCTGCCTCTCCACCTCCTCCTCTTCCTGCTGCTGGCAGCGCCGTCCTCCTCCTCCGCCACCTCCTCCGGCGCCCCTCGTCGTCGTCATTCCCCTCTCACTGGCCGCTCATGTGTGCGTGCGCGCTCTGCCGCCGTGTGTCGGTAAGAAAGGAACTTCTACTCTACGACGGCGACGGCGACGACGACGTAGACCCGTCCTCCTCGCGCTTCAGCTGATGCTGATGATTTTCGGAGCAGCGGCAAGGCCATCAGCGCCTCGCTGACACTGCGGCCACTTTGCTCTCGCTGGCTCTGTTGCTGTTGCTGCCGCTGCTGCTGCTGTCGCTGCTCATGACGACTCTTTGAGGTTGTCAGCAGCCGCCGCCGCTGCTGCCGGTTACGCGCTCGAGGCTCTGGAAAATGGAGGCAGCAGCAGCAGAAGCGAGAGCCGGTTCTCTTGTCTCCGCCGTCTCTCTCGTTCTCTCTCTCTCTTTCTCTCTCTCTCTCGCTCTCTTCCTTTCTCTCTTTCTCTCTCAATCGAATTTCGATGTTCTCTCTGCGGAGTACGGAGCAGCAGCCGTACTCTCTTGATTTCCCTTTTTCTTTCTGGCCCGCGCACGAATGTGTGTGTGCGTGCGCGCCCGTGTGTGTGTGTGAGTGTGTATGTGTGCGTGTGTGTGTGTGAAGGAGCGGAGAGCACAGTAGCACGGCTCACACTCTCCCCATAATAATCTCGACGTCGTATCGCACACTGCACTGTACTACTATATCCAAGAGCGCTGTACTTTCTTCGCTCTCGACCGCTCTCCCCTTTCTTTCTCTTTCTCTCTCTTTCTCTCGCGCTCTCTCTCTCTCTCTCTCTCTCTCTCTCTCTCTCTCTCTCTTTCTCGCTCTGAGCGCGAGCGAGCGCTCTCTGTGTGCACTTGGAGATCGGTCGACGAGGAACTGAGCCGCTCGTTCTCTCGGTGCGCCGCCGCGCTGCTGCCGCTGCTGCTGCTGCTCCTGCTGCTGCGACAGAGACGGAGCGAGCTCTCTCACTCTCTCTCACACACAGGGATCGGAGCCGCGCACGCGCGACCAGCACACAAAGAGAGCGTATATACGAGAGAGCGTGCCGAGCGAGCCGACTCGCCTGCTAAGCAAGTGTGCGACTGTACGCGAGCGCACAAAGCCGCTCCATCTCCCTCTCTCTCTCTCTCTCTCGCTCTCGTGCGCGCACACACACACACACTTATACGATCTGTATATCCGAGTGCGCGCAAGTGTGTGTGTGTCTGTGTGTCTGTATGTAAAAGAAACGAGAGAGCGCCCCTCTTTGCCGCCTCCACCTCCGCTGTTACTACTTGCACACCCGCACACACTGGCGCACCTTTTTTTTCTACGCCGAGAGCGCGAGAGAGAGGCTCTGGGCGCTCTATTCGCCTGTAGTAGTAGTGGTGTGCTAGTAGTTGCGGAACTCTCTCTCTCTCTCTCTCTGCCTCTCGCTCGCTCGTTCGTTCGCTCCGGCCGCTTTTTCCCCCTCAGCTGTTCGGGCACAGCCGCGGCTTTCCACCGGCGCTTTCCACACACACACACAGACACATACACACACGCGCGCGCGCACTGGAAACTAGCACTGCCAATTCCTTTACGCGATTCTACAATATTCTATCCCTGACAAAGTTTCGAGACCTTTCGTTAAACGCTAGCGATGGACAAGAAAATATCAGGAGAGATAGTGAGAGAGAGAGAGATGATTTCTCGAATTTTACAAGCATTTTTCGCCCGTTTCCGAGCTCGGCGATCCTCCGCACGTTGACTCTGTATTTGTATGAGCGACGATGACACTTGAGGTGCTGCTGCTGCTGCCTCGTCGTTTAGCGCAGTCGTGAATCGGCGACGAGAGCGAAAAGCCAGAGCGAGAGAGAGAGAGAGAAAGAGCTAATGAGATTAGAGAGACAGAGAGCCTTAGGCAGTTCGAGGAATATGTAATTTAAAGAGCAAGCCTCGTCAAGAGCGTGCGCGCGCGGCAAAGTCGACTTGGCAACCAAAAGGAAAAAAGAAAAAAAAAGGAATTTTTCCCCGCTCTCGTGGGCTAGCGGGCGCTTTGTACGGAGCGCGAAAATTATTGAATTTCCCGAATATACATACATAGATGGAGAGGCGCACACTCTCCGCGCTTACAATGTAGAAAAGGCACCGCCAGCTATATACGTGTACGTCTATGTGTATGAGTACGCTGTATCCGTGCGCCTCTAAGTGTGTGCAAGCGCACAGGCCGTGCGCGCTCAGCAGTTCTCTCTCTCCCCTCTCTCTCTCTCCCTCGCTCTCTCAGCTGACCGGCCGGTCTGTGTGAGCGAGCGAGAGTTTCGGTCAATAGCCACATCGCCGGGCCGCGGCGCTCTCTGCGCGCGCGGCTCCATGTATGCGTGCGTGTGCGTGCGGCTATGTACCTTGCCTGCTTGCGCACACACGCACACACACACCGAGTGAGCGGAGGCCACGGCGCGCGCGCGAGTTAGCCAGCCGGTCGCTGCGCGCTGCTGAGAGAGCGCCCAGGGCCGTAGCCGAGCTAGGCGAGTCGCTGTTGCTAAGAGGGGGTGCCCGTCGAGACATTTTTGTCGGACGGGCTTTTAGCTTGCCGCGGGGAGGCAGCCTGGGGAGGGCCTGGATCTCGGGATGCTTATGCAGCTGATTGACATTTTTCGAAGATGAGACTTTTGGAATTGTGGTTTTGATTGAGATGTTTTTTTTTACAGTGTTGCTAGGAGGATACGTGATTTTTTTTTAGAAAAGTTAATAATTTAATCGAGTTGCAACTGATTCGAATCTCTACTGTAGAGAATACATATTATCTGGCGTATGTTGTGTGCTGAGATTATTACTTTTATATTAGAACAAGATAAAATTAACGCCCTGCAATTAGTTGCTCTATCACAGAAAAAATAAGATTTTCTCTTTGGAAATATTACTAAGCATACTAAATACTAGTCTTTGTAAACGGTATGAGACTTTCATAAAATGTTTATTATACTCGTAAGTTCTAGAATAACGAAAATCTTAACTTTTTTCTTAGAAATTCGTGCGCAGAATATAGTTAATCTTAAGTTTCTATGGATCTTAGACGTTAATCACAGCAGATGTAAGCACTTTAGTAGATTAGTCCCAGAAAGATGTTCCGATGAGGCTTGCCTATCGAGAAAGACATTTTCCAAGTACTCAAGTTTGCCGTTTATATATACTTGCTTTTATGCGCTTTGAATGATTTGTTAAAGAAGTTTGAACTTTCCTACAGCGATAAACCGTTAGAAGCGCCAATCGTAAGACACTAGTTGTGAATGAATGAATCTTTTAGTATTATGCGCTACATGTCATGCGCTTTTACCCTTACACGAAATTTTTGCTAGTCAAAAATATTTAAAGCAGATGAATCTTAATTTCGTTATAATAAATTTGAATTTTGTGTGATTAAGAAGATTATATTATTAGCACGTTGTAATTGCAGTGACCATTTTGAGCTAGAATAAAAGTTTATAAAATTTAAATTTTGATTGGAAAGATTAATGTTAAATTTGAGCTATAAATTTAATTGCTATTTTGAGCACACTTTTTTGTTTGTCTAGACAGAAAGAGTTTATTAATATGATAAATACTACTAAAATTTTTCTTGTTCTTTACTCGAATTTTTTTTTATTTGACGATAGTTTAATTTAACGAATTATTTTAATATTATCAATTTCTGTACAAAAACATTCAAATAAACTGTAGCACAATAAAATATTATTATTCAAAGTTCGAATAAATATTTTCAAACAATGTGGATTTTCATAACCAATATAGAAAAATAAAAAGTATAAGTATTCTTCTTGGACCAAGACAATAATGTGCGAAAATTTACACTTCCAAAGTACTTTGAACGCACTATGCCAACCCAGCTTCCCATCACATCCAAAATTCTGAAAAACGTGAGTATTGTCAGTTACAAAAGGACACAAGGAGCCGTACCCACATCTCTCTTTGCAGTACAATCCGCCGCGATACTAGTCTTTTTCTCCGCGATCCTCCGCCTTCCCCTCAAACGCCCCCTATACTGGGCGCTGACTTCTCTTCCGTGCTCTCGCCGGTCGAGTCCACGCATCGCCGAAGACATCGGACTGAGCGAGATTCCGAACTTCTGATCGAAGGGATTTTCAAATATGATTGGAAGGGGGCGGAAGGACGTTTCGGGGGAGCTTACTTGTGGTTTAAGGAATGCGACCCAGCGAAAATTGTTTGCATTTTTTTAGATATATTAAAACATTTGTTTGAGTATCCAAGGGTAATGCGTTATAATAAGTAGAATTTTCATTAAAGCACTCGATATATCGAAAATTGACCGAAAATTTTGCAAAAATGTTCATATTTGGAATATCGTTTATAGCGTAACTAACACTTTTGTCTTGAGAAAAGGCTATGTAGAATATGACTCACAATGTCAGTCCCACGGTAAACAATAGCCAAACTTTGACATTTTTTACGATTTTCAATATATGAAATACTTATGTGAAATACTTATATAAAGCTCCATGAGGATTTTTATTTTGTTTTAGATATGAGGATCGCATTGAACATGTTCATCTGCAGATACTTAAAGGTTTTCGTGATTGTCGATCCATATATATAATTATAGTAATATAATAGTGAAAACTCTAAACTTAAAAGTACGAAATCTAGAAGTAGAAAGTTTAAAACCTATATTGTAATCTGTATAAAAGGTTAAGGCGAAGTGAAATGGGTAGGGTAGAAATCTACACATAATATTTTACGGGAACCCAAAGTTATGTTGTAAACATTCATTAAATCAGTTGGAAAATTTTTTTTATAAAGATTATATGTTTTACTAGAAGCTGACGGTGTTCGTTTTTCAGAAAAGTTCCATTAACT
>JAPYZB010002840.1:9028-30830 GCA_030522745.1 Eupelmus kiefferi
TTAATTTCAGGATACAGTAATCATATTTTGTAAGTACTTCGGTTACAACAGTTTTTTTTCGATACAATTTTTTATTTTACCATCTTGGACTCTTCAAGTAGATATCTATTATATTAATTAATTATTATAAATCAACATTATAATTTTTATTACGTGCATAGATATTATATAAAGCGAAGTAAATTAAGAGATTTCTCTCATTTAATGAAATCACGAAACAATAGTGTTAAAGTTGAATGAAGTGCAGTCAATTCCCAGATCAACATCACTACTGAAAAGAGCTTGCGCAATCGCATGATTAACGACTAATTGAATCCTCAATTAGCAATGAAGCATGGTCAGAGGGTGCGCGCAAGGGTCGATTTCGATGGCAGTGAAATAAAACAAGACCATTGGATTTAGACAGCAAGTTACGTCGTTCATTGCGGTTAGGCGACCGAAGATACTTCGAAGCATGCTTTGTAATTAACCGCGAGTGAGCGAGAGAGGAAGAGAGGAAGGGACAGAGAGAATTGAGCGAGTGATTGAGCTAGAGAGGGAGGAAGAGAGACCGAGAGAGGGAGAGAGACCGAGGCAAATTAAACCACGAGACGCGGATAAAATCGATACTAATAGATACGTACGTTGCCAGTATGCCTCTTGTGCCTATACAGTTTACACTTTGTACACGGTTGGATGCTTACACTCACGTACGCGTACCGTTTGCCAGACAAGAGCAAACGTATGTGTTTAAATATGCGCATTTAGGCCGGTATTCCACGCGCCAATAAATTCATGCACTTACGTAAACGGCCACGTGCGCACTCTGTCTCACTTATAATCACGCAAATCAACCCTAATGCGGGGTTCGTGCCTCGGCTCGTGATCTCCTACTAACGCTGCACACAGCGTTTATTATAGTTTTGCGGGCAAAGACACGAGGTTAGAAGTGTGCAGTTGCGGAAATGCTACAACGAACCGTGGAAAGCCCCGGGATGGCTTGTGTTTTGCATGGATCATGGAAAGAGAGAGGAGGAAATTAAAAGCAGAAAGAGAGAGAGAGACTGTTGGGCACGCGTACGCAATAATAACAAAGGCGGTGACGTGAGTTACGAGGGGACTCGCGCGCGCTACATGAATTTATGATGCGAATCGAGCATTCTAATTAAGGCTTTCGTATACGTACAATGCGAAATTCCCTCTATCGAGACCATGAGGAACCGAGGAATCCAGAAAAAGAAGAGCGTTCTGCGGATGCGCAAGAGATCGCGATCTTCGTCTTTTTTTTCCCCCCGGAAAGACGAGAGAGCCACGATGCGAGACGCGCAGCTGCACGCGGCCATGGCATTAATATCCCGGCGAGTGACAAATGTTCACGGGGAGCCGGCCCGAATGCAAGGAGGATTAAATTTTGGGTATTATTTATTGCTGGATCTGGTTTACAATTGCGACGTGCCTTTTTTGGTGAAGCGAGTATAACTTTTGTATGCACGGCGTTCGTTGGCTTTAAAAAATATATCGTGGTTTTTACTTTGTCAAAAAAATGATTAGCAATTAACTT
Organism: Eupelmus kiefferi; assembly: GCA_030522745.1. NCBI lineage: Eukaryota > Metazoa > Arthropoda > Insecta > Hymenoptera > Eupelmidae > Eupelmus > Eupelmus kiefferi. The sequence goes on from JAPYZB010002840.1 coordinate 10,569, forward strand.
TTTATAATTGATCATTTCAAAAGGCTTATTTAGCGTTACAAGAAAACCAGACGTAAACGGACTAACTCGTCTTTAAGCCATCAAAAGGAGGAACTACTGATAACATACAGATAAATGCGTGCTTATCGTCTGAAGGATCAGCAATCATGCGAGCTCACTCTCCTTATATTCAGTGACGTCATCACAAGTACGCACAACTGCATCAATTGCAACTCTTCATTTCAGCCTTTTTGCGTGGGTCGGCCCAGCTTGCGTGGGCATTACAAATGCATAACCATTACGGATACGAACCTACCCAGTGAATTCAATTCAGAGTTTATGGTCTCGGAAGTGCCGAAGCTAAAAGGGGTCGCCTCAATTTATTGGGCTTTATTCGTGATCTTTGAGGAGTAGCGGCCTTTAAATACTGCTAATCAAGAAGAGAGGTAAAAGGAAAGAAGCAGAAATGAAAGAACTTCTTCTGTAATAGCATAAACATTTACGGACGGAGAAAGAATGAATTTATCGGTTAAACTGCTCACCGGAAAGAATCTCATTGTAATAAATTATCCGTAGATTGCTTCATAAACGTATCGTCAGTTTTCTATGTTTACGATCAACCTGATTGAATGATAATTCAATGTACATCGTTTCAAGGACATAATTCATCTTTAATCCTCGACGCTAGGCTTGAAAACCCATCTGTGAAATTGCTGTAATCTTTTCAAAGCTCATATTTACACTCCATAATCAGATACAAAAAAAGACGAGTCGCCGTCATTACTGCAACGTCGGCAGCCGCGCGTCTCGATCTAATCGCGGCAGGTGCGGACGAGGAACCCCGCGGTGAGCTTTCAGATTCCGAGAAACGCACTTTCGCAGAGAGAGACTGGTTTCAACAGTCTGTATAGATCGTGGGTAAAGTAGGGTCTTTGAGGCTAATTCTTGTTCTCTTATTAGTCAAGCATTAATTCCTGATAATACCCGGGCGTATCGGATTGCCAGTGATGCCTTCCTTTCTGTATTCTTAATTTCGCCTATCTGTATCTTTCAGTCCAGAGTTCGTGCATATATGTGCGAGCTTTGTATGTAGGACGCGCATTCATGATAATATGTTCAAGCCTGTGTATATTTCTGTAACGGATGGTAGTCAGATAATTTTTGCATGAGAATATGGATAGCCGTGCATTTGTAAAAAATATGCGGCATGAAATTTTTTTCACAAGATTTATGAAGCATAATTTAAATGCGTATTTTACAGAATATTTTCTTTGTGCTACAGTTAATGTTATTTCTGTTTAAGGCTAAGAATCCTTTTGTTTAAAATCAAATTTAGCTACATTTATAAACAGCATTATTATAAACTTAATCTACTTTTAGTAAGAGTACTAAATAAGCTCCGTTGGCAGCATATTTACGACAAAAATTAGTATATGAGATAATAATACATTTATATATGATATTGATCCAAAAACAAAAAAATTAATTTCATTGTTTCATTTTTTAAATAAATGGGCCATTATAGTGATTTAAATTAAAGATACTTACTTACTGTGTAATGAAGTGTTAATTTACAAGAAAATTATTTTAGGTTTAAAAAATATTGAAGAATTCAATTAATATTAATTGAAACATTGATTTACTATTCTTAACATGCTCTTTCTTTATTTAAATATAGATTTGCGTAATTAGTCACTAGAATAGTGTACTTAACAATTACAATACCCTTATTCCCATACTGATATGGGAATTATGTACATAAAACCGTTAGTAATGTTTTTGGCTATCTATATCTGAATGCTTATGCATAAAATATATGTTTGTAATTAGCCCCTAGTACCTACAATCGAAATTATACCTACAATATATGTACGTGACCCACGTAATCGATGCATCGAAAATTCATAGTGTAACTAGTATGAACACAAACATTAATACAATAAGTACTAATGTAAAACAAAAATGTTACGTCTGTAAGTCTCTTAAGAAAAAAAAAATATTTTATACCAATTCATCCTTATGAAAATATTGAATTAAATATTTACAGGATTCATCTTTTTTCTGATAGCGTTCTTTATTCAACTGAACTAATTGAAACTCGATCGCAAATATTTATATTAACCATCTCGCAACCAACATTATCGTAATCATAACACATACCACTATCGAAGCTCTACTAATATTACCTCATACTTTCAGAAGCATCTTGGATATATCAAACGAGGGGAGGAGGCTTACCCCTCTAGGTAACGTTAGCTTTTCACTCTCTAATTCAAAAATTATTTTAATCGTGAGCTATTCTTACGCCACGCCAAACCTGTTTAGATGAAGTCTCGCCGAGTTGTTATCGGAATCTTTATCCTTTCAGAAGTAAGCGTGCTCGTGTTTCTCGATTTATCTGGAATTGCTTGTATTAGAGTAGTAAGGAGAAAGAAAAAGAGAAGTAATTATATACAAACTATGTCGTAAGATCTTGTTGCAATTGTTAAAGTTTAAAATTACGGTTGTATACACGTCTTGTTGATTTAGCATTGATTTTTGTTATGTTACATATTTGCCTATGATTTTACAGAGAAGTCTCCGTAAGTTGTTAATTTATCTACTGCATAAAAAAAGAGATAAATATAAGAAATTTCTACAAAAATGGCTTAGATTCAATGCTGATTTAGTTCAACATACGCGTCGCTTCGACACTACTAATATAATCACGAAAAATCTCACGTAATTGTATTGTAATCAAGAGCAGAAAAGTAAAAAAATTAATTGAATTTTGTATACTTATACATTAATTCGGTTTTTCGTTCATAACAAGATGGCGCTAAAGTTTCTGATTTTGAATATTAAGCGAGCACTTGATCGATTATTTTACATGTCAGTCAGAACAGCTTCTGGGTGAGAGAATTCAAACATGTTGTTGGAATGCCGTCGTTTAATGGATGCGATAAAATCTGCATCATATACAATCTTTGAAACTACATATGATTTTTAAAACATGATTTGTTTTTTATTAATTTGTTTTGTAACAAAATAGATTAAGAATCATAAATTAAATAGACCTAACATTATAACAACTAGACAAATATTTATTTACTATAGAATTATATATTTTTAAATATAATCAAATATTTAAGAAATTATAATTCATAATAATTATATTAAACTTAAAGTTCAGATAAATCAGATGTTTTCATCTAATCAGTTGTTATTTATTAAAGGTAATCCTATGGAAAAAAATATAGTCTTACTTGCTTAAATCTAACAAAATTGTTGACTGTACGTTTAAAAGTAATGTTATTCTCTTTAACAATATGCATTAATCTGAACACGCTCTCGTATTTACGCATTCACTTGCACACGCATACATACACATTCATGATAAATAGAAATTTTATTGGTAAAATATTTCCTGTTAGAATCTATTTTTCAAACGCTAAGCTGCAGTTAGAACGTTTTATTGATTCATTTTGCTTGCTCCTCCTCTAAAAGTATCGAGTATACGAACGAATAAATGGAAAAATGACCAATATACGTATAAACACGAACAGCAAGGACTAATGATCTAGCGTGCGACATAAACCTAATCCGGTAGCCCGTATGCGCTTGGTAGGCGTAAAAAGAAAAGTTTGTGCGGAAGATTGCGTTTGAAGTACGGTGCAATTAGCGCCAAAGCTTAAAACATTTCGATCGCATCGTTGCGGCATCGCTCGCGCGCCGTATGATGTGTGGTCGGTGTCACGAGAGTTATGCAAACATTTCCTGGGAATTGGTGAATAATTCTTGGAAAGCTCTAAAGGGTTAGCTGGTAGAAGTACTGGTACTTCATTTTATGTCATTTTTATTTTGTAGGATAGATGTCAATGATGAACCGGTTTTAATAAATAAAAATAAAAACTTAAATTTATAAACTGATGTTAATTTATCAATTTCAGAATAATTAAAGATTATTTTGAACATTAAAATTATTTGCGACAAATAAAAAATAATGTAAAAACAAACTATTGATTACTTTTCAGTTAAACAGTAAAAATGTAATGATATTGAAGATAGCACATCATAAATTAAAATTTATGTATAAATAATACCCTTACTTCTTGTAACCGCATTTAGTTCTATCGCTTCGCTCATTGTTAGAGAAGCTCTCATCTTATACATCTTCAAGAAGTAGATTTTAGTTATTTTCTGAAAGATTCTTACACGTTTAACGTCACAGCCGCTAGACTAAAACCGCTATCTCAAATTCTGATATTCCGATGCAACATTCGTAGAAGCGGTAACCTCGAAAACCAATGTTTTCGACGTAAATTGCTCGAGCGGAAAAACGGCGCGCTGCGCACTCTCCAAAGGGTTGGAAACGAATGGCCGCGGCAGCAGCCAAGTCGGTCAGACCGATACCCACATAACGATCTCCGCACGCCGGAAATCGTTTCTCTACAATACACAGATGCGAGAGCGCGCGACCGCGTTTATTACGCCAGATAGACCCATCTAGAGCTCTCGCGCAATTACGACGAGTGCGCTCAGTGCCGTATTCGTAAATCATAGAAGAATCGATGCACGCTCGCGCTGCGCAAAATGATACTCATTTCGACTGGGTGAAGTAAAGCTTCATTAGGAGAGCGCGCCTCATTTCTTAACGGTTTCGAGGGTATACGATGAGCTTACTCACCCGTTCGACGGTCTTACTATAGATAAGCGTCCTTTTTGCGTTGGTGTGTGTACGTACCTGTAACAAGAAAAAGAAGACGGTTGATTCAACGGATGGTGGTTTATAGAGAGGTTATCGTTTTTGCGCTGTAATTATACGGGTTAGTCGGGAACAGCTTTTTTTGGTATTTTGCAGCATAAGGGTTGATTGATTGATTCGATAATCAAATTGGTTTATACACGCGGCTCCCCGTGTGCAACTGACAATGTAATTATGGATGCAATCAATATCGGTAGGGGAATAAAATATCGCAGAATATGAATATGTTTCCGCATAAGATATTCATATTTCATGAAAATTAATGTGTTCAGCATGCGAGCTCAACGAAGCGCTTTGACATTTTCACGATGATTACTAGTGATAATATAACATTTATGTTCATATTTTTATTACATTTTTCTGTACTTGTTAAAATTTAACATGTTCCAGTCATAATATATTTTCTTTTACGACTACTATGAAATGAATCAGAACATATGACTGCAAAATGCTATAGCTCCGACAGAAAAATGACTGTCTAGAGATAAAGGAGATGTTTTCAAAAAGCAATAATTAATCAGTTGACAAATTAATTACACGAGATGATGTAAAGCACTTGTAGAATTAAATTTATTAATCCAGCTTAGCTAGTTTAAATCAATCTGTTCCACTTTCAAAATAAAATAGCTGATTAATGTTCATGAAAAAGTTTAGAATCTTTAATGTACAGTAAAAATATGTGAATGAACACAATAAAATATTTTTATTCATTCTCGTATTTCCTACTTTTTTAATCGTAGTCACAAACAATATATTTATATTTAAAATCAGCTTTTTCAAGATACCCAATGATTCTGTAATATTATTAAAGAACCATTAGTTTTAATAATCATATAACGTTCAATAAAATCCAGCCTCTATCAATCTCACAAAATGCAATTAATGTGATCTAATTTAATTTTACGAGATTAATTTTAGATCTATTTAATTTTTTTTCAAACTGATTTCAGATTTCCCTGGTCGAGGAGAGCGAGCCGCGCGTGTAACACCATTGATTTATTATCTCATGACATGACCGAGAAAGCCAAGAGCAGCCAGCGCCCCTTGGGGAATCGAATTATTCGAAGACGCGCTCCTCCATTGCTGTCTGCGTGCGCGGGATGCTTGACGTGCTTAATAATGCAATTAGACGTTGAATTGTGCCGCCGCGATGCCGTTCTCTCTCACTTCTGTGTGCGCGGTTTGATAGGCGGCAGACGCGCGAGCGCAGCCTCAATTGGCTTACGAGAGAATGGATACTAATTGTCCGTATGACGACGCCAAGAGGGAGATAGAACTGTTGTTTCACCTCGAAATGGAAATTCTGAGTTTCAAATTCGGAACTGAGTAGGTATAAGGCGGTTAATATTGAACTAATATCAGATTTATAATTGTTAGGTACTAAAAATAAAATTTGTGTTAGTATAAATAGTATTTTATTTATTTTTGATACTAAATGCAATTTCAGTATTACGTTACTAACGTTATTTCAAGTTTAATTAAAAATATCGTCTATAATACATTTAGTATCTTATGAATTTTTTACTTAATCTAAAAGAATTATTCTTCGAGGGAACGTGAATAAACAGCATCGCTCCCAGGTGTAGAAGCCGGGCCCATGTTCGTAGCTCGTGAATATTCAAAGTGGGTAATGCCGCTTTTGTGTCGGCATATCATCGGCACTTTATCAGCACCTTTTGCGAATGAAGGTACAAGAAGGACGCACAAGCACTAGTTTTCGGCACGAAGGAAAAACAAAAGGAACTCAAGAAGAGTTGAAACTTGGGCGATTTGTTTGTCGTCTCAGCGGTTTGTTAAGGTCAAATAAAAAAGTTTTGGTTTCAGGAAGATTTTAGATGAACATATAATTATGTTAATAATAGTTTTAAATAAATAAAATTTGTATAACCTTTAAAAAGTAAGTGTGATATCGTAAAATTAAGATACTTAACTGTATTATAAATATCAATAAACATATCTATGAAGTATTTACTTTTTTAAACGCCAAATAGTACATTATGCACCTAGGGAGTAAAAGTAAAGAATGTCTCGCCTTTGGCTCGGGTGACAATTACACGCAGTCTGAGGCTTTTTTCCATGGTGCATGTACACTTTTTCACCATGAGGAGCGTAAAATGCGTGCCATAAAATTAGCCCGCAGGGCGTACATAGAGAAAAATACTTGAGAAATATGTGGAGAGAAAAATAGTATATGCACCATGGGAGTAAGTAAACAAAGCCTCAGACTGAATGTTTGTCATATGACAATTACACGAAGTGAGACATTCACAATATTGCTACAATACTGACAAATTTTAACATAATATTAATGCAATATTGATACATCATTGTTACAATATTTGCATAAAGTTGCTATAATATTGCTATAATGTTAGCACAATATTGACATAACATTAATACAATATTACCACAATATTACCACAATATTACCACAATATTAACATAATATTACCACAATATTAACATAATATTACTACAATATTAACACAATATTGCAACAACATTGCTACAGTTATGTTGCTAAAATATTTATAAAATATTGCTCCGACATATAATTGTTGAAATAATGGTAAAATATTGTTTCAAAAGTATAAATTCAAAAATTTAATCTTTTCAGAATATTGAATACTTTGTGAACATCAAAAGGTTTGATTTAATATTTATGTAGTTTTTATTATACAGAAAACTTTAAAACCTACTTTTTAATCCTTAAAGTTACTTTAGAGATTACAATCTACATTTTAAACTTTCACAATGATTAAAATCTAGGTTGTAAACTTTTTCTAAAAGATTTCCCACTTTTGAGTTTGGAGTGTACGATCAAGAAATATTCAAAAGTAAACTCTTAAGAAAAATAAGAAAATAAAATGACTGATGATGGAAAAATTCCAAGCTTGTATATCGGAGTGGGATGGTGCTAAATTGAAAATATTCGATGCACGATGGCTGATGCGTGAAGAATCGAAAAAATGTAAGGACTTGACGCGTGACGAATAAATATATAGCCCAATGAATATAGTATGTATAGAAAATCTTTGTACCCTACTAAAAATATAAAATTTTCATACATTGATAAAATCTATGATATTTAATTTTATTTCTTTTGAAGTTTTATTAATTTTTTTATCTACCTTAGTAGGAAATGACCATATTCTAACATTTGCTGACCAGAACTTCTGCCCAGTATATGATCCATTTTCTTCCAGGGTAAACAAAAATAAATATGGTTTTATTCAGTTAATACACATTGATTGCGTAAAACCATTTTTACTTTTTTTTTACTTTAATCATATTCATACAAAAAAGTTTTAATTTGGCACTTAAATTTCAATACTGCTATTCATGCAGAAACAAATTGCATGAAACTATACGCTTGAAAAAAAGGAAAGTAACCTCATCCCATTCAAAAAGATTAAGGAGTCAAAGGTGTGACGACGGGGTTAAAGCGATGCGTGCGCATCATACATAAAACAACTGTACAATTTCGAGATTCCAGATAACTCAAATAAGAGGCATAACAATGCCGACGGATAAAATCTTTTGTCTCCACATCGTCGGTACAACGACACCGACATATACTCAATGACTCAGCTTTGTTCCGAGAAATTTCTTTGGATTTAATTGGGTACCTTTCGATTGTTTCCTCTCAATCTTTTAGCTTTGTTACGCTATTTTTCTTTTATTTATTCGCAGTACCTGTAGTTTTGCCTTACAACGATCCATTTGAATCCTATCTTCATTGCAATTCATTGCAATTAAAAGTTTCAGTCGATTGTTTACTTACAAAAATTGAAGCTACAATCACAAATGTTCCGATTAAATAAATTCAGAGAAGCTTTACCTATACAAATAGGGAAACAGATGGTTGTAAGATAAAAAGACGTATTTAAAAAAAAATTTTTATATATACGATAAAAAATTTTTGAAAACTTATGATACTTTTTAAGAAAGCAATAATAGACGGAGAATCCAAAAAAATTATCAAATATTTTAAGAAATTTTGTTAGATTTTGATTTACAGAATATCTATGACTGAGTTTTGTTACCAAATAACCTAGCATAGTCGAATTTGACCACGCTGATTTTAGTTATTGTTAATGTTTGAGGAATGCCTATCATAATCATAAATATTTGTGCTGGTGCACATAAACGTATAGTTGCAGTAAATTTTACTATGATAACAAGAAAAATAAGTTAAATTTATTTTTTATATTTAATTGATAACTTAAGAATAGTGTGTAATTAAATATAGATTAAATTAAAATAATTATTTTATTGGAAACAAATGCTGGATATTCAAAATATTGACACTAAATTTCAATTGTCTAAGAAATTCTCTCATGTGACTCTTACCAGACTTGGAATGTATCTACTTGTATCTACATTCTTGACATTTTGCTTATTCTTACCGTTAATAAATTTTTTTGTATACGGACATAAAAAATTTATCAACCTCCCGTAGTTTTCCCAAAGTACAAAGAGAAACAAATGCTCCTCTTCTTACATAGAAGGGCTTAGACAGCGCTTTACTCAAGCTACGACGAATCATTGACGTCGTCTATATGCTAGTCGCATTCGCCCACGCGCTCGCCCGGCCATTTAAATATAATGCCCCGCGAACAATGACTCTCGCTAGCGCCATTTTTCTCGCTTACACACAAACACGGGCGGTGCGCGGCTATTAATATTCAGCGTTGCCGAAGAGATTCCGACGTCTCTTTTTTTTTTCGTCACCGATCGTTCCGTGTCTCGGTTTTGGGATGATGGAGGTGGGATGTGCATATAAGCGATACTGCGAGGATTTGAATGACATGATTTATATTATACCATTTTTTGTTTGTTGTTCGTAGACGAAGGTTCTGTTTCTTTTAGTTGCAATCGATCGAACTTTTGTTATTAAAATACTATTATTATTGATAAAAATGTTAGTTTACAACTAAGATATAAGTCTGACAATTTTTAATTTCTTCAAACTTTTGTAGACTTTGTTAATAAATATAATAAATTAACAAAAATCCATGAAAAAAAGAATTTTTACATTTTTTCACTTTAATATAATTTAATTTATTAATTCTATAATGTTTTGCAACATACATTTTATTTTCTGAAAATTTTTACTACTTGAGTTGGTTAAAATCTTGCACAACGTTGATAGTTGACATTATCAAAAGCTACGGGTTCTTTGAATAAGCCTGCTCTTAAAATCGCACACGCTTTATTTTAGTCTCTACTATGCGGGTCAAAGCTAGTTAAACCCGATTAGAATTGTCCAAAAAAAGAAGACAAATTAAAAATTACAGAATGTGTAGAACACGTTTTGCTCTCAACGAAGAATATTTGAGATTCTTGGTAACTAAAACAACCGAATCACAAAGAAGTAACTAATTATTAATGGATCGCCCTGCTGCTAAGAGATTTAAAAAAATTCAATTTCTTGATCTCAGTTGTTGATAAAACTTGCTGTGATGTATTATTACAATAATATTTTTTAAATTTAGTTTTCCAAATCCATTTGTTTGTGCAAAAAAGGATTGAATGTTGATGTTAGATAAGATTACATTATTTACTCTTAAATACACCAGTTTAAAGTGGTAAAAATTTCATACATTGAAAAATAATACTTAGAAAGTATAGAATAAAAGCTTTTTAATGATTAGGTTAATATTCACTTAAAAGCCTCATTTTAACGGCCAATCCCAAAAATTTCTCACGTTCTTTGATAATTAAAGCTCGACCGCTTATAGCTTTCATAGAAAATTCGCTGTGAAATCTCGAGAGCAACATCCCATATCCTTAAAAGCCTTTCTCAATATTTCTCTGTTCACCCTCCAACTTTTCCTTATCTATTTCACTCGCTTTTTCCCTTAAAAGTAGGGCTCGTTTACGAGTGAAAGCCGAGATTGAAAAGGCTATTAAGCGTGGAGAGGAGAAACACTGATGCATGTATACGAATATCTCTATACGGCCGCCTAACTTTTTTATTTTTCGGGATTTTGAGGTTTTTATAATTCCGATATTTTTTGACTTTGTCAAGTTCACAAATGTAAAGAATGTGGATAGTGAAATACATTCTTTACTTTTTTAAATTTGACAAAGTCGTTAATCTGATTAATGATTATCAATAATCTTGAGTTAATATATATATTAACGTAAAGTATATATACTGTTACAAGTTTTTTGTGCATTAATGATTTATTACGTATACGTAAAATGCACGAATCAAAAACTGTGTTAAATATAATAATAAATATGACATGTATAAAAGATGAGTGATGATAACAAATAAGTGCTTATGTAATGATTAATTTAATTTAAATGCTTAGTTAATAAGACAATAATATTTTAATTATTTCCATTTCTTTTTTAGTCACTGTGCTCTTCCAGTCTGAAACCCGACAACTTCAAACGCTTTGACATGCGCCAACGCCACAGCTCGACCAAAACTATGCTATTTCAAAAAGGAGGAGTAAAAAGAACATTCCAACGATAAGGATCTGATTCTCTTCACTCACACGCTTTTAAGTTTCCTTCTCTTACTCTTCTTCCAAGCTTGTACTCATGCACTATATACAGGGTTTGTACTCTGTTGCTTAAGTTGGCTTGGAAGAGCCTTGAATCACAAGAGTCGACTCGGCTTATCGTGCTTACCGCAGACTACATCGCTCAGAGCGTTTGTTTGTTTTTTGGTTTTCGTTTGAATCCCTTTTTTCTGGAGCACTGTATCTACGGAGGCTTGCTGAGTTTACAGCGCTGAAGCATACTGTAGAATGATAAATGGAATGACACGTTTCGAGTCTTCTTCTTTAGAGACTTGCGAGTTTAGGTTGATATGTGTTTTTAAGGTAGCTTTGGCGATATATATATATATAGAATTGATTCAACTTTAAAATAAATATTATAAGTTCAATATATTTTATTAAGTTTTGTATATCGCAGAACATCAAAAAGTTATCTTATTATTTTTCTTATAGATACATAATTTAATTTAGCTACTACAAAAATAATAATTTATGGCAGTTCTTACATTTTAGTGGCACATTAGTAATCGAGATGACAATTTACTAAATATAACAATTAGCCGGTACCACAACAAAGATGTATAAAATAGCAATTAGTTCAACTCGAATTGTATCGCAGCTCTTATTGAAATTCCTGAGACTCTGGATTACAGTTTTCCAGAAGACAGCCACCGACCTGTCAATCAAGTACTTGATTCCACTACTGGACTCGAATTTCCATTGTTCACCTGTGCGATATTATTATATCCTTGCGAGCGTGCAGCGAGAGGATTAGGTTTGTGTACGCGAGAGTATGTAAGCAAAAAAAAAAACCATCTATCTGATTACCTGCGCGACGTAAGACTACGAATTACACATTGCATTATTAGTTGTATGCGGCAGTAAGGACAAGTAAAAGTTAAGGCGCTTTGACTACACAGTAAAGAGTATGAGCAGAAATTAGAATTAATCGAGGGATTTTGAGATATCAATTCCATAATAATTATTACAGCTTTATAACAATTGATAAATAAAAATATATGATTCCTTTTATCGAAAAGCAATATGATTATTTAGGCCATTTTTTAAATTATATTATCAAAAATTAATCTATTCTAAAGTTAAATACAACAAAAATATCTTTGCTATTCTTTTTTAATAAAGAGAATGGCCATTCTAAAACTCTAAAAAGTTTTTGAAGTTAGCAAACGTTAGTGAATCGCACTAAAAATTAAACAGATGCAATTTTTGTTTAAGCTACCTTAAAGTAACCACAAATAGCCACTCATTGATGAGTATCAAAGGGCTATTATACGCTCGAGCCTAGCCTATAAAAATAAAAACCACCAGAAAGGTAATCTCCCGCACGAACTTAAACGCCGAGGAGCTGAGTGTCTGTGATTAATCATAATTACGAGCTCGTAAAAGAGCCAGCCCTTAATCGAAAAAGAGCCTAAAAAATCGCGCAAAAAATGCGAACGCGTGCTTAATCCAAAAACCATAAGGCAATTGTTGTCTCTCGTGCAACAACTCCGCAATAAAGTGCTTGGCGGGCAGGCTCCCTTATTCGAGAAAGAGAGAGCTACCACAGTCAATGACAAGACAGAGTGGATATTCGACGTCGAAGGGGAAAGCAGAGCATCCCAGCAGGCTTGGAGCTTTAAAGCGCTCGTGAGACGGTGAGATTGATGGGCACTTCGGAATTAATAGCCTGTTACCGCGGCGCTCTCCCGCTACGCGATGTATATATACGCGTTTATAAAAGTTTTATCTGCACGGAAATCGATGGCTACGCGCTCGTGGATTGAAACGTTTCCGCTTGGAAATAAGGGCTTAATGTTTCTGCAATTGCTGCCTGCTCAAATTCTTTTCTCAGGACACGCGAGGAGGCATTCAAATGATAATTAAGAATGAGCGGAAAGCCGAGATTCTCTTTTTTTGCTTACGTAAGTTCTTTTAATTTCATTTCACTGTGGTTTGTCGATACGGGAGCGTGAATCGTTTTTTGAAACTAATGCACTAATGCGATAAACTTATGATAGGCTGTTTCCTAAGGAGGGAGGAGTTCAGACCATTGTGTGCACATTACTTTGCGTCTTCGAGATTGAATTATGTGAACTTTTACAAATTTGTAATAGGAATGTTTACAAAGAAGAGTTTTTAACATTTGATAGAAAATAAGTATAAAGCATATATTAAAAAAATCATTTCTCCTTCTTAAAAATTATTCTAGATTTGTTCTGACTACAATTGTTTAGTTTAGCAAGCTAGATAAGTCTAGAAAGATCCAGATTAATTTTGTACCAGGGTAATCGTACAAAAAATAAATTTTATTGAATTTTCAGATAAAGCAATTACAACTTCTTTACTTATCAAGGAATGAAATTATTTTATTTTCGATTTTATCAACTCAAAGCATGTATTTTTACGCAAAACTTTTAACGGAAACCAGCATCCATTAACGCTACGTCGCCACATTTAGTGAAATCTAATTCTTCAAGCATCTGACACTGTTCTCCGCACCAATTCCGTCCACGTACGCCCGTAAATATCGCGGAACTCTTTCCTCACATCCCGACGGTATTCTTCCGTCAGCAGCAGCGCTTCGTGTCACCGCGAAACGGCCACAAAGGCTCGAAAGCCGCGCCGTAAATCCCAAGTGCGTACCCCAAATTTAAGCTTAATGGAGAGCACTCCAGAGAGGGATGCCTTGTCCAACGAAAGTACTATGCAATGGCCGCATATTTTCAGAGCTTCTCATTCTATCTGCGATGGTTGTGTACAAACGTTTCTGGATTAAAGTCTGGTAATGCATGTCCGGAAAATGATAGGGGTCATGTTGGTATAGTTGTGTAATTGTTGGGCTATATAGTGTGTTAATACTTTGAGTTTAGAAGTGGTGAGCTAGCTTTCAACACTGAAGAGACTATTTATTTGTTGAAGATATGATTGTTTTATACAGAAGCTTTCATTTTTATACGTTTATTTTGTTAGTCGATAAATTAAACATAAATTTGTCATTCCTTTTTTTTTATAAAATAAGAGTACTTACTGTATTCAATTTTCATTATTTTTACATTAATTAGCTTGTATAGTTAGTAATTGCAAGTAAATAACGAGATTCGATTAATTCTCGCATCACTAAAATTTTCATTCTGTGAGTAACCGTTACTCAAACGCAATTCTGCGTCCTGAATCGACATTTTGTTAATTAATACTCCATTTCGATGTTTTCACTGCAATTGTAAGCAGTATTTGTAACTGTTTTAATAATTATATAATTAATGTTCAACCCTGCATTTTTCTTTCTCAACGCTCATGCACCGGTGTTTAAATACAAACTTTGGACTTTGGATAAAAAAGACGGAAAAAAAATGGATAGTAATTACAATTCATACACATAACCAAGTAATGCTAGGCGTTTTAATTATAAACTTCAGAATGCTTTGAAGTCTTGTTAATACTCTCACAAGAAGAATTCAGACTCTTCAGGTAAAAAATTTTTGCTTTCATCGAAAAAGACTTTTTTAGCCTAATGCACTCAAAAAATTAAGCTACTATCTCAGTAAATGAGTCCTGAAATCGATTTCCTATTTTTTAATGGAATTTTATATGTTTCATTTTTATGTATATTAAAAAAAAAATAATTTAAAAGTAAATAATTCGATGTACAAATAAAGCTTATTTTAAATTTCAATTCAAAAAGTTATACTAGACAAAACAAGCTTGAATTTGCTGTTTCCAGAATTGAAAAAGTTCGAATTTGAATAACGGAATTAGATTATTAAATTGTAAATACTATAGGTATGAATTTAGATGATATTTCATTGTACAAATAAGTATATAATAAAATATACTAGTTAATTATATTAATATTTATAAATATATAAATACAATATTTTTTCTTTTAAGTTTTTTTTTAAGTTGCAGTTATTTTCATATAAGTATAAACACATAAGTTTTAAAAATAAATTCATTTTTTGTAAAATAACAACCATAAATCATCTGCATCATCTTACGATTTTACTAAAACGAAGATGATCTATTTATCCTCTGAAGAATGAATATAATATTCAGTTTAATATATGCAAAAAGTATATCGGTCGGAAAGCAATATCGGAATAGGAATTTTCGTCGGAATTTTTACACGAATCATGTCGCAGAGTTCACGATGATCAAAATGCTGCCTAGAGCTATAAATGCTTCTCTTCAAATGGCTATCTAAAAATATTACATTTAGAATTTTTCATACTGTTGACTTTTCTCAGTAGTAATTTTCTGAACTAGGATTATGAATAAATACCGAGAGCCTGACGTTTTTTATTAAATATTTATTTTATTATGAAAATGAAATTTTACTAAATATTGAGTTTGAATTTATATTTTCTCCGTAGAAATATTCAAAAACATCGGAAAGTTATAGAAAAATGAAAATTTCAAAAACAAATATTTTTAATAACTCCAGACTTTTAATAACTCTATACTATATGAAAAATTTTTATAATCTTTGATTAAAAAAGAAAACAAAGTAATTTTTCATAAATCTGTACACGGTAAGGAATATTAATATTTTTGTAAGTCAAAAAAGTTTAAAAAGTTATTTAACAGCTTATTTAATTTAATTTTAACAGGTGAAATGGCTGTGATCTGTACATTAACATACATTTAGCATCCATTCAATAAGTAACACCGGTAAAAGTTGAACACCTAATAAAGAGATAATCTCTTAAAGTTGTAAGGACCTATTTTAATCTTACCTCCTAAAAACATTGACGAAAAAATGAAAGCTTATTTCCTATACGACCTAAATAAGACAAAAAAAATTACTTAATCCATCCTTTATTCATACACGAAAAAACAATTTATCTCCAACCCCAAATAAATCCCCCACAATCTACCCGACTAACAGTCCGTGCGCTCACTAAATTGATTACGGCACCTCTTTTCCCCTGCGCGCACGCAGGACGCACTGAATCTTCGTTACTTCCCTTGGCGTCAGTTGGAAAGGTGCGGCGGCGGCAGCGCACGTCCGACTAATATGACAGATTGCAATCGCGGGACTGCCGGTTGCTGCTGCCGCTACGCTGGGGTCGTGACCTTCGCGTCAAGTGAAGAACACACCACGTCTGCAATCTCGGCGCGTATGCCGTCATTAGCCCAACACCGCGCGGGTGCTTCCGTCGTCTACCGCGCGATGAACTTCGTTTGCTTTTATTTATCTAGGGGGTTCGGTTCGTCGTTTTTCTTCGGTGTGGTATATATGGGGTGGAACTGAGAAAAAGGAATTTGTCATTGTGCACGCAGTGAGAGATTCAGAGTGAATGGATATAAAAGAGAGTAATCATGTATTTTACGGTAACTTCAAAGATCAAGTAAGGTTCTATTTCGGAGTTTACAAATTAAACTTATAGATTGTAAAATTTTTAGAATTTTTTTTTATCTTTCACTACTAATATTTAAGTTATATTCTCAAAACTGAAAAGTGTAAAAAATCTTTCTGAAACAATGTAACACTAATTTCCAAAGATGACCATTTACTATTTCTTTCTGATAAGAATAAAAAAATTAACAAATGATTGAGATATTTGACACTAACAATTTTTAAGTTCTGCAAAAAATGTATCTCTTACTCATACATTATCACTGTCGTCATCAAAACCTTATCTCTTACTTTCAATTCTGACACAACTCAGCGTTGCCTTTGTGTTCTCCAAGACACACCCTGTACATCCGTGCATCCCGGTGTGCACACCTTTCTCCCTGCCTCAACCGAGCCTGCGTCCATGTACTCCCTGTGTCTTGTTACGATTGCGGCCCTTTTTGTTGTGGACGAGCAGATGAATATTGATTATGACTGGAAGCGCGGCTTGGGCGCAACACGCGGCCTACGGTGTTTCCTGGATATGACAATGATTCTGTAGGCAGCTGCTGCTCCTTCATTTGGGCTCACGTGCACGCGTCTGATAAAATGCACATGAGCTAATAACGCCCCTGGCGGTTGTTGCGCATGTGGTTTCTTAATACATGAGAAGGTGCTGGTATCGCGATGTAGCACTGATGCCTTGTAGTTTATGTAGTAATTTACGAGCATCGATTACGAATGCGATGAGAGTTGTTTTTTTTTTCGACGCGGTTAATTTTTTGAGATCTTTGGCATGATGAAGGTATCGTATTACTGACGAATGCGATTGAGTATTCCATTTGTATTTTATGTACCTGTTAGACGATGGGAATGTAATAGTACGCGGTTGAAGTTCTTAAATGACAATGGATTCATACTTTGTCATGTAATACGTTTGATCAGATCAGAGTTCTACAAGCTACATAGGTTTACAGAATACTTGAACTACTCTACTTAGACTAGTACTCACGAAATATGTTTTTTTTCTTTGTCTTTTTAATTGACCGATCTATATTAAATAAAATTAACAATGATAAATATTATTATTGTAGTACATCTATTTGTACCAGCTTACAAAAAGTATTTTATCAGCATCATTTGTTGTATATTCATTATCTATTGGTAACAAATAACCAAATGAACATGAAATATGACTAGCTGCTAGAAAACCGTTTGTTTGATCTCAGTTAAGAGCAATACTTCCTGCATGACAAAGATCATGCGGGCTCTTCTTCGATTCACATTTGAAGTTTGCGATTAAAATACAGTTAATGAGCTATGCATAAAGCTTAGATGATAGATATGGGATACTCGGTTAGCATAGATGATACCTTTTTATTCTTTAATGCTAAGCATTGTAGCTTAGAAATATAATTAAAATTTTTAAATATGCGTTTGTGAGTATTTAAGCTTGTTGATTGTGATAAGTTACTAGGAAATCTATTGATTTATCTATGCAATGCATAATACTTATTTAATTATAATCATTCTACGAAGCTTTGTTCAATTTGATTTGAAGTTTATCATTAATTCTTGTTAACGAGCTACATCAACTTCAATATACGTTTTGCAGCATAAATAATGTAAGCGATGCTATTAACGGTTCATTCTAGTAAATAATTATAATGGTTAATAGTTTCTTTTTATCTGCTATTTTGAATATTTAACAGTTTATTTAATGTTTGAATAAATTAATGTAGTACTAAGCTTATTCTCACTAATACTATGATTATTTGCGAAGATCCGCGCAAACAATAGCCATAAAGAAATCAATCGATTAATCTAAATTATCCTAATAAAAACTAATAAAGAGCAATTTTATTTGCTTGATATTAACAAATTATTGCTTACAGAAATATTTTTCTCCATAGCATAAAGAAGTAAGCCAATTCTTCCCCATTACCTCCCTAATAACACACCAAACAACGTCAAACAATCGTCTCGAAAAAAATAAGTATCCAAATCCGTTCCAAGTACAAAAATAACCTACATGTCAAGAAAATAGCCTCCCTATCCCTATCAGAGAATCGCACGTGCGACGGAAAAATTATTTCGGCGGGCGTTTCGATCGACCGCACCTCGGGACGTGCAGGTATTTGCGGGGCGCGGAGAAGGAAACTCGATCCGCGCCGCTAGCAATCGTCAGTGACAGACGGAAGAGAATTGCACTACCCGTTATATACGAGCGAGTTATATACTTTCTGGATTACAAGATGATGACAGGTGCAGTCAGCTTTCCGTCGGGGAAAAAAGTGCTCAGGAGGAGGACGAAGGCAGCGTACCACCGGAGTTGAAATTTAGAAAGCGATCGTCGCTATCGGGAGATATCTGCGGCGGACGTTATTGGCCCGATATTGGTAACCCCGCTGGATAGAAAATTAATTATTGAGAATAAAAAAGTGGGGGCTTTAAAAATTGCGCTGTGAAAGTTATGAATAAAACGAATATTGAGCAGATGTTTTCAATAAAAAATTAGTTATTAAAACATTGAAAAATTCTGCGTCTTTAATAAAGCCCTTTGTGGAGATAAAGCACAAAACTTAATTACAATTCTTTGAAATAATTACCTTTTACTTTGGATTTTTAATTAAAAATTGAACAAAATTGTTTCAATATTTTAGTTAAATTGAATTTTCAGCTTCAAGCTTACAATAAAGTGTGAAAAACGAGGGGAGTGTAACCGAAAGTTACGCGTAATGAATTATTATTCATATCTTGAATAAAAACTGTTTAAATTAATCTATAAACTTTTCTAATTAAATTTACAAAAATTAAAAAAATAAGAGTTCATTTTTATAAAAACGAATGGTAGTTGTTTTTTTAAATAGAAAATATGTCTTACTAATTGAATATAATTTCAAAATTGAAAAAAATATCATTTTGTAATACATAAACGACTACAATAATGTTTAGCAATGTTTCTTTTATGTACAAATAAATTTTAATTTCTCAGCTTAAGATAAAAGTATTCAAAGAAATTATTGATTCAAGAGTCGTAAAAACAAGGTGTATACAAACATTTTCTGTTTACTAATAAAATAATTATTTTCTGATAAATTCATATTTATTTTATTTATACGGGTAGAATTACTGAAATTGGAATAGAGTTGTATCATCAAATCATTAATAAATAAAAATTTACTTAATTGTATAATAAATATGAGATAAACGTGATAAGGGTTTTAATAGTACATTATGTGCCAAGGGCGATAAGTGGACCTTTATTGCCCGAGTGTGGAGTTTGCAGTACGAGCCGTAGGCGAGCTAGCATGAGCCGAAGGCGAGTGCGTACTGCGAGCCGAAGACGAGTAATGCAACCACACGAGGGCATAAAGGTTCACTTGTCCGTGGTGCATACAGTGCTTTATGTAACGCAGGTATTGATTTTCGGGTTGTTTTGGCTTTCAAAAGCGGGGTTAATTGATTATTTTTAGACACAGCAACCACGCACTTAATAAATGATGATAAAAATTCTGCAGAAACGACTTCAAAAATGGATTTGGAAATATAGATTATTTGCCCCCATAGGGCAAATAAAGTTGTAAGTGCATCATTGCCAATCAGAGAGGCTCTATAAACAAACGTATCAAGAATTTTTGTCTTGGATAGAGAAAAAAGAAACTACAAGTTTTGATGAAATT
>JAPYZB010002841.1:0-11578 GCA_030522745.1 Eupelmus kiefferi
ATTTGTAAATGTTTTAAAAAACGTAAGTCATAATATGAATCCTCCACAAAATTCTCTATGTTACAGTAAATGATGATATCTTTAATTTACAGAAATTGTATGTAACAGTATGCCGGCGAAAAAAAGGAAATGCCGCCAGAGAGATATAAAACCAGTAAGAAATATGTTTTACCTAAACTAACTTTTAAATCAGTATTTTATGTTACATTAATTTTGTTCTTAAATTTTTACTATATTCACTTCATATTATTAGATCGATACAACTCGGCTTTTATTAATAAATTATTATTGAACTAGATTTGTTTATACATTAATAACACGTCATGATAAATAGGTAGCGCACACTTTTTCATATAGAAAGTATTTCATTTCATTTATAAAATTTACTTCACGTTTAAGGTTGCTTGTACAAATTAAATATTTGATATTTGTTCATGTAGTCATTATGTGGTCCGTATACAGGTGTTCCGATTTTAGATTAAATTCGTAAATATTGGCTGAATGGAAATTTACCGTTCAATTAATTAAGTTAATTTTTTGTAATGATTGCATTAAATTTCAGCATTATTAGCGACTTTTTAAAAACCAATAAAAAAAAATCGTTAGTTTTTACTAGTGAATTTCATATTTTTCCCCTTTTTCTCATATTCCAGAACTACAGACTGATCTGCGCCGACTTCAGGAGCCCCGGCTCCATCAGGAGTCTACTAAGACATGGAGCGGAGGTCACAGCTCGGGACAGAATGCAACGAACGCCGCTGCACCTGGCAGTGATGAACGGCTGCGCGGAATCGGTGAGGCATCTTCTTAAAGCCGGTGCGTGCGTCGACGAGGAGGATGAAGAAGACAGGACAGCGATTTCCTACGCGCTGCATCTCGAAACTTCGGAAATAGCGCGAATGCTGATTGAAGCGGAAGCCAGCCTTACACAAGATGATGTTTCCACAGAGTGAGTACACTATAGTAGTCTTTATTTCCTTCACCGATTAAATCGTAAAATTTTGTAGGATAGTTGTCGCCGCGATACGCTGGAATGACATTAATTTCCTTCAACTGGTGCTCAACTGCCGGAACGATGACCAGCAGATTAACGTGGACCTGCCAACTAGACTCGGGCTCTACCCAATTTTCGCGGCGGTACGCCGAGCTGACCCAACCATCACCAGACTGCTACTCAAGAGGGGCGCCCGAGCGGACAAGCTGCGGCCGCGTGACGGCTTCAGACCTCTCCATTTGGCCGTCCAGGTGGGTCATATCAACCAGGTCCGAGTGTTGGCCGAATTCGGCGCTGATGTGAACATAAAAACGACGGAGGAAGAGACGGCGCTGCACCTTGCCATCCGGAACGTCAACGCCGACAACAGTTACGAGATGATCAAGCTGCTGCTGGACTACAAAGCCGACTGCAACAAGCTCGACCGCAAGAATATGTCAGCTTTCCATTACGCGCTACGCTCCTGCGATCATCGGACTGTTGAACTTTTTCTAAAAAACGGAGCGGATTGGAGAGCGAATGATGGGCAAGATGTACTGCAGCTTGCCCTTCTTAATCCTAACGAGGAGGTGCTAGATCTGCTGCTGGAGAAAGGTATTAGTGTTGATGCGATGGTGCAGGACGTAACGGCCCTGTATTCGGCTGTAACAAGGTGTCAGATCAAAGTCTGCCAAATGTTGCTGGAGAGGGGCGCTAACCCGACCTTTAGGTCTACCAGTGGCTTGACGCCGCTGATGAAGCTGATGTTTAAACCGCTAGAGGACAAGCATTCAGATGATTCTGAAATTGCGAAATTGCTGATTCGATATATCACAAAGTGGGAGGTTTCAAAATCTTTAATTGCTGCTAAGGATAAGGAGCTCATCCAGAATACGGAAAGTCTCGAGATATATCATGAAGCGTGCGTGTGGGAGTTACACGAAATGGCAAATAGGAAGATATGTGAGAACGTCTCGATGTATCATCTAGTAATGGCCGATAAAAAAGAAATCGCTAATTACGTGAAAAACTCGGAACTCGCGAATGAGTTTGAGAGACAGCTATTAACTTTTGGAGAAGATTTTCCTATATACTTTCCGGATTTGATGGAGTCATTTTGCGGCGAATTGCAAAAACTGAGGAAGAAAACTGAAGGGCTTTTGGATTTAAGACTTAAAATGGAGGTGGGTAGATGTTTTTGATAACATTTTTCTGAAAACCTTTTTTTTATTGTTAATTCAACTCTATTTTATTTACAAATATTCTAATAAGAATTTAAAAAATTAAAATTAAAATGAAAAGTATGATTCCAACATTTTGAGATGTATTTTTTTTCATCAGTCATTTTTGAATAAAATTTTTATTTTTGTTAGAATAAATGATATAAATATTGTATTTTTCTGCAGATTGTATCACCTCATCACGACGGCCAGAGCGTAACCGAGCCTACCACAATGGAAACCGAAGCGGCTTGAATTCTCAAGAGAAGTTCGAACGTATTAATGAAGACTTTGTTTATATTAAGCATACAAATCAAATCAATAATAGATTTAAATTTGAAATGAACTTTGTGTAAATAAAATTATGTTAGAATAACTAAAAATCAAAATAAGATTTATATGTCTATTTGTAATAAGTATATATTAGTGATGTATGATCATTTTCCACAATGCCGTACCTGAAGTCTATAGTAAATTAAAATAAAATATAAGAAATTTACGTATGGAATCGACTGTATTTTTTTTAATAAAGATAAAATGATTTTAATTTAATTTTTTGTTGTTAATCATCAATTAAATATTAATATATTTTATTAGAGTGTAAAATTATACTTTTAACGATACAAAACTCGTTCGTCAATAAAAAAAAAATTAACACTAACAGTGCTGCAAAGTTTTAGAATTTTATCCGAGAACAATTTCTAAGATCCAAGCTGCACTAGGTCTAAAGAAAATTAATTCTAACATTCAAAATCTCTATATCAATAACTATTTTTTTGAAACTGCTACGAATTTTTACATAAAAAAAGAAAAACAATAAAAATATAACAAATATTTTAATATTTTAATTATAATTACATATAGTAAAAATTATTTTTAAATTATATACTTCTTCATCTCTTATTCAATTCTTATAGTATCTGTTGGATAAATTTTCATCAAAACTACAGCTTCGACAAAAATTATATTTCTTTCTTTTACTAAAAAAATTAAGATTCAATGAACTATGTATATAATTAATTCTAACAAGTTTGTCTTTGCTTACATTAATTAATTATATAATCGTCAGAAAAGGAAGGCTTCTTTTAAATTTAAAATGCATTTTTTGATCAGTAAAAAATATCATTAATTGAAATAATTATTTTCTTTTCATTTTGACATATAAAAGTTAACTTTGAATTACACCATATTTTATTTCCATAGAATATTTTATTGATTCAAAGAACAATTTCATTAGTTCAATCAATTATTTGTTCGTTTGACCAATGTAAGTTAAAAGTACATAAAATATCAGATTTCTTCAATAAAAAATGCATTGCTCTAAAAAATTACTATTTTTAATTTTGAATGAATTAGATTTCCCTTTTTATGATATATTTAATTTATTTTATGAAAAGCTCAATTGATTCAGCTATTTAATTATTTACATTCAGTGTATACAAATTTAGATTCAATTAAATATGAAATTAATTCAATAGAATAATTTCATTGATTCAATCAATGATTTAATTATTCTCAGTAAATAAAATTGCTGTTCATATAATTATTCCATTGAATTAAATTAAAAATTTATTGATTCTATCAAAACTTTTAATTACTTCAATATTATATTTATTTATTTCAATTATTTATTTTGACGAATTAATAAAATATTGTTTAGAAAGATAATTACATTTTTCATTACAATTTGAAATATTTTTTCGATTCAATTATTTATTGATTGGTGGCAAAATGAGATTTCCATTAATATTCAACAGATTCAATGAAAGCAAATAATTGATTTTACTTTATAAAAGAATGATTCATTTAATAATTTAATTGTTTCCACTATATTTTATAGCTCCTTATTGTAATAAATATTTTATTGAATCAAATAAATATTTTATTGAATCAATTTCATATTTATCATACATAAAGAATTTCTCCCTAGATATATCTAGGGATAAATTATTGATTCCGCATTTCTCGTTTTTTAACTTCAGTTATCAACAAAATGACTTCAATCTTGATTCAGACAATAGATAAAAACATTGTCTTTGTGCCTCAGGTCGTGAAAATTTGAAAATGTATATTAACAATCAGTTATTATTTATAATGCTAAGGTCAATAAAACAAGGAATGTTTTTTGCACTGATTTCCTTTAACCTGAAAAAGCGATAATGGCTCGAATGTGAGATAAAATTTTCATGTTTAAAAAAAGGTTAGGTGTTGAAATAACTAAACACGTATTTGTGTATCTGACTATGTAAAATAACTTTGTCTTTAGATTCGTATTACTATTCTATTGATTAAATAGTAAGTAAATAGATTTTATATATTTAAAATAAGAAGATTTTAACTATAACTTATAAAATTAACTGTAGAATTTACTGCACGAATAATATAATAAAATCATCAAATACAAAATATTTATGGATTGCTTCTCGAGCTGTGAAAATGCAAGAAAAGTTACTTGAGCCATTTCATACCAAAGAAAGTAATCCAGTTAATCCAGCACATAAATAGATTTTATACCATACCAGAAGTCGTTACAAAACATTATTTTTACAAATAGTTTATCTCCACATTAAAAACAAAACATTTATTACCACACATGCATCATGGGTTATGTATAAATTCTTGTAAAAGGCATTGGATTGTGAAATTTTGGTTTATAGTTTATTTCACTAAGTGAATAAAAAAAATCTCTAGTAAGTCGCAATTAATATATTTTAGAAGTTCAATGAAAAAAGTTATTATTAAACGACGAGTTTATGGGCTAGAATATACATTTAATCATTAAGAATGCATACCAGAGCTTCTAAAAGATATAAGGTTGTGACATTTTTTTGGTTAATAGTTTACTGTATATAAGTATCAACAAAAATATCTCTAATAAACTCAACTAATGTATTTAACAGTTTTCTAAAAAATTGAATTAAAAATTTTTATAAAATTTTTTAAAAAATTGTTTTGGTTTTACTACATTTTCACTAAAGAATCAAATTGTGTTTTGATGACTTGACAAAAGTAATAAGCAATTAGTATATAAATAAATAAAATTGCTGTAATAAAAGCCATGAATTTATCATAAACAAAAGGTGATTGCAATATTCAGTGTAGACGTGAGTCGCAATAGACTGAAATTAATCAATAAAACATGTGGAATATGAATAGACTAAACCCTTTCACTATTACCTTTTTTCACTAATCAAACTAAATGAAGTATTGAAATCAATTTTTTACATAAAATAAAAAAAAGCATAAGTAAGGATGACCCAAAATGCTTTAAACACTTTTCTTTCATTCGGTTTAAATATTA
Source organism: Eupelmus kiefferi (assembly GCA_030522745.1). Lineage (NCBI taxonomy): Eukaryota > Metazoa > Arthropoda > Insecta > Hymenoptera > Eupelmidae > Eupelmus > Eupelmus kiefferi. The sequence continues at coordinate 5,495 of JAPYZB010002841.1, forward strand.
ATAAAAGTTAAATAAATCAATAAAACATATGTTAAATATATATTAAAAATGATTTTCACATTGTATAAGACATATTTATAACCAAACAATTTACGAAAAATCTCTTATAAACTATTAGAATAAAAAATTAAACGTAACAAGATTTTTATACAAAATTTCTGTTGAAGGTAGTTTTATTAAAAAAGAAGTACAAAAACGTTGTTCTTAGTATAATCATGGCATGAGCCAGACTAATACAATTTTGGGGTCGTACTGTATTTTAGGCACCTCCAAATTCGTAGAATTACTATATTCAATAATATTTTTGTTATTTACACTTTTTATTTCCTTTTTCTATTTTTAGATAATTAGTGTGGGATATTTATACAGGCGAGTGACGAACTACGATATTGTTTAAAATATACCCTATTAAACTAATTCCATTCACTCCTTGCAGTCATGTACTCCTAGACTGCTTGCCTGTTTGGCCCGACTTAGGCACGCGCCGACCTGTCGGTCATAAACGCCAGGCGCTCTAAGGGATTTCCCCATAGTCTGCCGACAGTCTCTCACACACATTCCCACATTAGTGTTTTTATTTTTCTTTTTAAATATTAAATAATTTTTAAAAATGCATGCAAAGATTAATTTTCATTAATAAAATTCCTTAGATAAAAATTTGATTAGAAATAAGTAAAGTATAAGAAATAAGGATTAAATTTACCCCTCTGCTAAACATCTGTTAGAAAAGATTAAATTAAAACATTGGAAAAGGATGTTAAAAGGGTCTTCAACAAAAAAATACATTACGTTTAAAAAGAATGTTTACAATTGATGTAATTGGTACGAAAGTTTATTTATTTAAACATATACCCCATTACATTTTGAAAACCGCTTTCTTAGTAATATAAGGTAACCTGTATTTTCTATACTTACGTAGAAACGGCAATGGGAGTTCAATTTTAAAACTCATTATGATTAGCTCATTATGTGGTCAAAATATAGTTTTATTTTGACTTTATTTTCATGCTTAATTAAAAGAAAAATAAAATTAATTGCTGTCGATATAAAATTTTCAATAGGTTTAACCTTCTTTTTTTAAATTAATGAAAAATTTTGTGCATAAATAATAAGTAACAATAAATAATTTGTGACAGTATCATTTTTGAATTGTAAAAATAATAATTTTAACTTAAAATTTATTTTTTGTTGTTAAAATAGTGTATTGAAACATAATATTTATATAGTTACTCAAAAAAAACGCGTGAGTTTTTGTTATTTTTAAGTTTATTGCTATAATTAATTTTTTTCATCTTACCCCATCACTTTCAGATGACATTTGTTTATTGTTATTAATTGTTAACTAATTAAAACGGTACAAAAATTTATATATATATATATATATATATATATATATATATGTTTGGTAGCTTATACTGTTCTTTACTAAGATGAGTTTTATAAATTTAGTTTACTTAATATTTATAGATTTTATTTGAAATTATCCCTTAAGTATAGCGTCTTCCCTCGATTTACTATATGCTTTGAATAAAACACACTCTAAAAGAATACTAAAGGTCTATATAATGTTTAAAAAGAATGTTTATGATTAAAATTCAACAGTATGATTGGTATGATATATTTGAAAGTTTATTATTATTATTTCACGCCAGCGCTCGCTTTTATTATATCGTTAGAATAACATATATTGTTAAAACATTAAAAATTATAAAGCATAATATGTTTAAGTACTGCAAAACTCAATAGATCTTATAAATGTTAGAATATGATTCTAAGAAAAACGTATATTGAAACCCAAGCGCCGGGTATTGTAAGCATCATAAAAGGGCCATAAAAATTAATCCGTTTTTGACCTAAGCAAAATGCGTCATAGCTACCAATTTTTTAGTTTTTGTTATATTTTTAGAAGTTCTTATAAATTGTTTTTAATTTCAATAATTATAATTAATAAATTAAGCTAACTATTAAAAGGATAAGTAAATTCTTGAACAATTACATAAAAATTTGAACTAAAAAAAACCAATAAATTTCAATATACAACTATTATTGCAAGAAAATACCTAAACCATCATTAACTAGAATAAATCTTCTAGTTAGAAATAATAAAAGACAAAATACAATAACAAGATCAAGATATATATATATATATATATATATCTTGTTATTGTTTATAACTAGAAGATATATACGTTTACACATATATAAAGTATTCTTATAATTATTAATTTAAAAATCTATTATTCATTGTAAAAAATACTCGCAACAAAAATTATATCAATAAATAAAACACCATCTTTCTATCTTCTGACTCGAAGGGTGGGCCAAGAATTCTATAGGCTACACTCAATCACCACACTGCGTGGGAGCCGAATGGGCCGAAACTATCCCCACTTTCAAGGCCAAGCGGTAAATCGGAAGGGCTGCAGGGCCCGCAATTGGCCACCCCCGCATGAGCGCACTTACCAAGGAGGGATGATGATGCTTCAGCTCCTTATATAAGCACGGGAGCGGGACCAGAGAATCAGTTATCCACCTGCAAGCAAATCCAACATGTGCAACATGCCATCCAAAAAAAGGAAACGCAGCCACGGCAATATAATACCAGTAAGAAATATGTTTTACCTCAACTAACGTTTAAATCAGTATTTTATGTTACATTAATTTTGTTCTTAAATTTTTACTATATTCACTTCATATTATTAGATCGATACACCTCGGCTTTTATTAATAAATTATTATTGAACTAGATTTGTTTATACATTAATAACACGTCATGATAAATAGGTAGCGCATACTTTTTCATATAGAAAGTATTTCATTTCATTTATAAAATTTACTTCACGTTTAAGGTTGCTTGTACAAATTTAATTTACTTTAAAACTTATCATTAACATTAAATAAATCTATTTGATCGCACGTATACAAGAACGTGAGAATGCGATTTTAATTTTTACTAAATATTTGATATTCGTTCATATATTCTGCCTATATATTCCGTAAAGAGGTGTTTCGATTTTAGATTAAATTAGCTACATGGAAATTTATATCAAATCATCCCAGTCATTATATTTTTTACAAAACCAAAATGAAATAAGATCTACTGTTTTTCAAATGATTAAGTTACTTTTTTTAATGATTGCACTAAATTTCAGTATTAGTAACGACTTTTTTTTATCTATTTAAATCATTTTACCAATCACAACAAACAAACAAATAAACAATAAAAAAGTCGGTAGTTTTTATTATCCAAATTTCATCTTCTCATATATTTTCCCTTTTTCTCATATTCCAGGACAATATACTGATCTGCGTCGACTTCGGGGACCCCGAGCTCATCAAGATCTTAATAGAGTATCATGGAGCCGAGGTCACAGCACGGGACAGAATGCGACGAACGCCGCTGCACCTGGCAGTGATGACTGGCTGCGTGGAATCGGTGAGGTATCTTCTTAAAGCCGGAGCGTTAGTCGACGAGGAGGATGAGGAAGATAGGACAGCGATTTCTTACGCTCTGCAACTCGACACTTCGGAAATCGCGCGCATGCTGATTGAAGCGCAAGCCGACCTCCTGATAGGGGATGTTTACAGAGAGTGAGTACACTATGGTAGTCTTTATTTCTTTCACCGATTAAAGATAGATAGATAGATAATTTATTTATTGCACAACTCAGTACAAACAAGAAATTGAAACTTTTTCAGGATCGTTGCCGCCGCGATACGCTGGAATGACGCTGATTTCCTTAGTCTCGTGCTCAACTGCCGGAACGAAAACATGCAGGTTGACGTGGACCTGCCCAATAGACTCGGGCTCTACCCAATTTTCGCGGCGGTACGCCGAGCTGACCCAACCATCACCAGACTGCTACTCCTGAGCGGTGCCCAAGTGGACAAGTGGCGCCCACGTGATGGTTTGAGACCTGTCCATCTGGCTGTCCAGCTGGGCCATGTCGAGCACGTCCGAGTGTTGGCCAAATTCGGCGCTGATCTGTCCATAGAAATGCCGGATTACCAGACGCCGTTGCACCTTGCCACCCGGAAGTTCGACGCCGACAACGGTTTCGAGATGATCAAGGTGCTGCTTAAGTACAAAGCCGACTGCAACAAGATCGATCGCAACAATATGTCGGCCTTTCATTACGCGCTATGCTTCTGCGATCGACGGACTGTTGAACTCTTTCTCAAGTACGGAGCGGATTGTAGTGTGAATGATGGGCAAAATATACTGCAGTTTGCCCTACGCAATCCTAACGAGGAGGTGCTAGATCTGCTGGTGGAGAAATGCATTAGTGTTGATGAGAAGGTACGGGGTATAACAGCCTTGTATTCAGCAGTGGCAAAAAGTCAAATCAGAGAGTGCAGACTATTGCTGGAGAGGGGCGCAAACCCGACCCTCGTATCTTTCATTGGCACGACGCCGCTGATGGAACTGTTGTTGAAGCCGCTGGAGGACAAGCATCCGGATGATTCTGAAATTGAGAAATTGCTGATTCGGTATATTGCAAAGTGGGAGGTTTCAAAATCTACAATTGATGCTAAGGATAGAGAGTTCTTCTGGAATAGGAAAAGCGTGAAGGTATATCATGAAGCGTGCTTGTGGGAGTTATACACAATGGCAAATAGGAAGATATGTGAGAACGTCTCGTTGTGTCATCTAGTAATGGCCGATAAAAAAGAAATCGCTGATTACGCGAAGAACTCTGACATCGTGTATGAGTTTCACAGACTGATGTTTAGTTTTGAAGAAAATTATCCTATATACTTTCCGGAGTTGAGGGAGTTATTTTGCGGCGAATTGAAAAAACTGAGGAAGAAAACTGAAGGGATTTTGGATTTAACGCTTACAATGGAGGTAAGTTGATGCATGTTTTTGATAATATTCTTTTGAAAAGTATGTACTACCACTGATAGTATACTATACATGCCTGTAGAGTGTATCTGCCGGTATAAATATTTTTACGAATTTATATCAAAAGCACAATTTTGCTATTACAATTTTAATACAGGAGTAGCGAACAAAATTGTAGATTAAATTATACTTCACGGTTACTTTTTACTAAAAACTTAGATATTAAATTGTCGCAAGCACATTTTAAATTCCCTGTGAGAAAAAAGAGTTTAGCAATTTTACATAATTTTCTGAAAACTTTGACTGCAATTATTATAATAATTACAATTTAGTTTCTTTATAGTCTCGCAAGGATTGATTGTTTTTAAAAAGTTTTTTTTCTTCGTAATACAACTTTATATTATTTATACATTTTCATCAGTCATTTTCGAATGAAATTTTTATTTTTGTTAGAATGTATGATATAAATATTGTATTTTTTTGCAGATTGAATCACCTCATCACGACGGCCAGAGCGTACCGAGTCTAACACAGTGGGAACCGTTGCGGCTTGGATTCTATAAAGAAATTCAAACGTAATAATGAAGACTTTGTTTATATTAAGCATACTGATCGAATCAATAATAGATTTAAATGTGATATAAACTTCGTGTAAACAAAATTATGTGAGAGTAACTAAAAATCAAAATAAGATTTATATGTTTATATGTTATATATATGTATATAATATTAGATATGTATGATCATTTTCCAGTAAATCAAAATAAAATATAAAAAATTTACGTATGGGACTGTATTTTTTTTACATAATAAAGATAAAATGATTTTAATTTAATTTGTTGTTGTTTATTATCAATTAGATATTAATATATTTTTTGTCACACAGGCACGATTTTCGCGCTTTTTGCCACCTAAAATGAGAGCTGAAAGTGCCACGGTGAAACGGCAATTTAGGCCGTTATACGTATATATATACATACATACATATATATATATATGTATATATATATATATATTTTTTAATTAAAATATCAAGTATACTCGTAAATAACAAAAGTATAAATATAAATTTAATACACTGAGAAAAATGTCTTAATAAAAATTACTATATTTTATAGTAACGCTGTGACATACTTGTTCAACGACAAAAATTACTATATTTTATAATAAAAATTAGTATAAATATAGCAAAAATTGCTGCATTTATACTAATTTTTATTATAAAATATAGTAATTTT
>JAPYZB010002843.1:0-11434 GCA_030522745.1 Eupelmus kiefferi
TAATAAGCGCTTCATCGAGGTGAGAAATGAAATTATCTTTGTTGATTGCGAACTGTAGGTAAAATTAACATAGAGGAAATAGTAGTGATTCTTTTTTTTAAGTAAAAATTAATTTGGAAATATTAGTAAAGTATTTTGTATTTTTAGTTATGTATCTAAAAATTAATTGGTTGATAAAACAATTGACAAAACCAGCTTTCCGCACATCCTGCAAAAAATTATTTACGATACATAAGCAATATAGTTATTTACAACACACGTGCGGTAAAGTGATTTGACGTGTGGACGTTACGCACGAGCTAAGCGAGGGTGGAAAGTTCACAGAAGATTAAAATTACTTTACCGCTCATATATCGTACGTAATTTTTTAACACGATGTGCGGAAAGCTTGTTTTAACTCACGCGTTTCCGAGTTCAAGAGTGCGAAAAACGAACTTCCCGCACGCTATGTGAAAAAAGTGATTTTAACCTCGTGTAAACTTCCCGCAGTCGCTTCGCTCGTGCGCATAAACGTTCATACGAAGTCAACAACATTTTCAATACAAGTGCAAAGAAGCTGATTCTCGCATGAGGCTAAGGTAGCCGCCTGAGCGAACTTATGATGGTAATCGCCCGAGTCGAGTTATTGTTTTAAACAATATTTTATGATACAGTGTGCGTAAAATGCATTTAAGAATTTTTCAAATTACGTAAAGTGCTAATTTAAAGATACTGTGTTAAAAAATTGTAAACACGAAAAATATATATAAATCTACTTTAATTTTTGATAATAAATAATGACAAGAAAGTATATATTAATCTATTCAAATCTTTATTAATAATAATGACAATTATTTCTATAATTTTACTATATCGTATCTCAAAACATATACCTCACCGATCATTCTAGAAGTTCATTTCTATTGCTTGTATTAGCGTTGAATCTTTTTGTAGTACAAAGTAGTCCTCACAATGAAAGGTAAGGCATATTGAACATGCCAATATAGCAAGTAGTAAACGTTAAAGACAATCGTCATATATTGCCATAGATTTGAATTATGATCACAGAAATTTGTTATACATTTGTACATTTTATATAATCGTCAATTATACATATATCTATAAAAGGTTCGTAAATATAGAAAACAGCATATATTTTTTTAAATTACAAGAAAGATTATTACTTGAATATTGTTATAATATACAAAATTCGTTCTTCTTTTAATATATAAAATGAGATAGAGCTGATAAGTCCAAATGACACGATTGCTGAGATGTTGAAAAAGAGTAGGGAATCAGAAAGTTCAGGTGGTCGATAAAGATTTCTGAATGTCAGATTTTCAATGAAAGTTGTATGTTCAAGCTCATGAATTATTCGGGATTTGCTGGATCTCAAAATTGACGACTTATAATAGAAAATCGGTTTAAAGGTTGTTGGTTTTATACTTTCTACGTTTTATTCAAAGGCTGATTCATTTAAATTTTTAAAGTGATTAGTTTGTCTGTTAATAATGATCAATCACAGTGTTGTAGCTATATGATATTGTATTCAAGCTTTTCGAGTCAATTTGAACTAATTTAAATTTATGAGATAGAAGGAAAGAAGACAAACTATAAGACTAACAAAAATTAGAATTTTGTATTCACGATATAATTATATTTATTACGTTTTCCAATGGAAATCGAAAAATGTATCTAAATAGTTTTAAAATAGTGAAATATTTGATTATAAAAGAATGATCAAAACTTATAAAATTCTATAGAACGTAACTGATTTGATGTGTATATTTTCACACTTTTCCGATGAGTTTATTTGTTTTATAAGAACTTCGTCTCAATATGGATTGTCTATCAGTAAGCATGAGTAAGTTGCAACATATACTACGGAATATTTGATTTAAAAAGTTGAATATTTTAATTAGTACAAACTTTTAACTCATATGAAAAATTAATTACTGATATACAGTAGCTAATGAAAATTATATAGTAATAATAATAATATCTTTAATAAAATCTTTCCTAATTGATAATGCATTATGCAGAAATGCATTATTTTACATAAATACTTTAATTATTCTCATAATCAATATAAAACTTTAATATCTTATAATTATTAACTATTATTATTAATTAAAACTGATTATCGTATCTAAATAAACCATTAAAAAGAAAAAAGTTGTAAAAACTACAACTCATTAAAACGTTTTTTTTATTTTACAGTATACTACAATTTCAGTGTAGCACGTTGACTAAAACTCATTGTAATTCAGATGGAAAGAGAGAAAGAAACGTCTGAAATGAAACAAAATGAAAGAGCTAGATAGAGAGTTAGATAGAGCGAGTGAGAGAGAATGAGTGAGTGAGAGAGAGAGAGAGAGAGAAACTTAGCAAGAGAGTGAAAGAGAAGGATAGAGCGAAGGGGCTTAATTAAATTTATTGGCGTACATTTCAAATACTCGAAAAGCTCAGCCTTGGCACGCCTGCGGACTGGCTGGTACGCCGGTGCGCTTTTATTCTCTGACCCGTTCTTGTTTCATTTGCTTTTGAGCGATTTAGTATACTCTCCTCGAACTCCACCTCCGACTATTTGTCTCCATTTGATGACGTATATACGTACTGCTTACACTTACAAACGTAGCAGCAGCAGCAGCAGCTCGACGAGGGTGGGAGTTACGTTTTCCGAATATTGTGAGCAGCTCGTTCGGTGTAGGCGAATGATTATACTCCCCACTTGCTCTCTTTCTCTCTCTCTCTCTCTCTCTCTCTCTCCCTCTCGGTCTTTCTCACTCACTCCCTCAAGCTTCTGTATACACGGCCGAGCTGCTCATTTTGCTTTCTGAGAGCAAGGAAGCTTGAATGAGTTGCGTCAACAACTTTACTCTCTCCGAAAAACATACTATGCGCGCATGCTCTCGCTCGAGCGAACCGTGCTGCAGCCAAGAGAGCTAGCATGGGATCGAGAAAGAGAGGGAGAGAGAAAGAGGGAGTTTATTATGCTGATTCGTCGTTTGTAGCTTTCTGGGTTTCGTTTACGAAGCGAAAGGGAGAGAGAGAGGGGGCGTTTGGTGCGCCGCGAAGGTACACACACTTTGCTCTTCTGCAATGACAATGCTTTTTCTGCAAGAAGAAGCCGGCGAACGCGAGAGCTGTTTGCGCTATAGCTGCGGGGCTGCAGCGTCGAATTATAAGTGGAATTGTTTTTAGTTGATATGCCGTAGCTGTTGTTACAGTGCCCTTACTTTCGCGGTTTGTTAAACTGATTAATGTGATTTCGCGTGGTTAAGTAATTGTGAGTGATCGGCTTATTAGGGTGCCATTCGCTTTTTCATTCGGTTCAACAATATTATTAATTAATGTTCAAACGCTTTCAGAAATTCAACAACTTTGTGCTTCTTTACTTAAATTTTAGAATAACTCTATTTACTCATATCTTTTACATTTTTAATTGAACAATTCGCTGAGATAATATACATATTTAAATAACACTAAAATTTTACTGTTTTCGAGGTAACTTTAATTGAAATACTTAAATAAATTTTTTTAGTCAAGAATATATAAAACGATCAATGTTTGTTTATCATGTCATTTTGAATTTCTCTTGTATTTAATAAAAAAAAATGCAATTTATTTTTTAATAATTTTTAATTCACTTATTTGTAAAACAATAAGTTGCTTTTAATACGATTGAAAACAGATATTTTGTGTAATTTATAAAAACATTTTTTTTTAATGTTTCCAGCCTCTCTGATTAAAAATAGAGTTGACTTATCGAAAAAATAACAAATAGAGTTGTAAATAAGGTTCCCCGAAGTTAAATAAATTACCTATACTGTTATCTAAGTAAGAATGTCCGAAGTTAGTTAACACTTGACCGAGCCCGGAGATTCGCGGTAAAGGAGTAGTGCAGGGTATAGTGGTGAAAGACGCCCACAGAATTGGATCGACCCTCGAACTGGACTTTCGACACCACGGTCCGACCGGACCCCTGAAGAAATAGATAACGATTCTCCTCTGCGCGCAAATCGTTATCGAACTGAACGGATGTGCGGATCTAAGAGTATTCACTATTGATTCAAAATAAATTGCGGTGAAGCTAAAGTTAGTAATAGTCGCTGTTTAGTTGAATATATAGACAAAATTTTATAATTAAGATATATTAGTATATAATAAAAATATGCTAATATTTAATGGTGATGAATTAGTATTGAGATTTGCAATTTAAACTATTGAAACTCATAAGTTAATTATATAATCAATATTGAATTTAATAATAAATTAATTTTCGAATAATAAATACTTGTCTGGTAATATTGATTAAACAGAGGAAGCGGCGATGCCCTGTAGCAAATTGTCTATTAATTATCACTTTATGAATAACCCTCAAATTCAATGCATTCATATATAAAAGACAATAATTATAATTAGTAACATTAGTTTTTCTCTATCTATGATCTTTTTCATAATACTGTAAAGTATAATTTTTTTCTAGTTACAAAAAATGAGTTTATATAAAGTTTCATTAATTTTTCTTTTCCACCAAAAAGCGAAAATTTTGAAGTTCCTACAACGTTGCTATAGGATTTTTAGAGCCATCCTACGAACGCCCATGGTTTCCAAAAACGTTCCTGGAACGTTCCAAAAACAAGCTGTACTATCTGGGTCCAGTGAACTGTCTGAAGAGTATTTTCACCTCACATTTACTTATGAAATATCGATATCTAATAACATCACTCTAGATGATCAAAACTTTTTATGGTGTCGTTTCCAAAATTAAATAAAACTTATGCAGTTTAACTAAAATTAAAATTTTTTTTCTCAACACCGTTTTCAGCTATTGTTTTCATAACAGTAGGAATAAGATAAAATATTAAGATTAGGGTATTGTACAGCAGTAAAAGAACAGTGGAATTTATCTCCTTCACTAGACTAGAGTATTATCTTTATTTGTAATTTACGCACTACCTTACTCATCTTTCAAAAATTTTATAAGTACATTACACTTTTAATTTTAACGATTCACAACACATAATTATTTCTAAAAATTAACAGTTTTACTTTTTACAATTCATACGTTTTTTATTTTTTCCATCATATCTTACATATATAAAGTAGTTATATTAATATTTTTACAATTTTGCCTTTCCAGTCCAGATAAATTTTTTAAAATAACGTATAATTTATTTACAATTAAAGTTATTTTAATGATACAGCTCATCACCTCCTTCCCATTATATTTTATTAATAAAGAGCATATTATATTCAAAAATATAAAAATCTTCCGATAATTTAAAACATTGAAGTAAAACACTTATTTAAGTTGTAAGCGATCTTTATAATTTCTTTCTCTTAATAAGCGTAGGTGAAAATGATAATTTTGTGCCGAAAGTTCTCCCTAGAGATACCTACTTTGCGTAGGAGACTATGAACCTGGGAAAAGGTCTCGCAGGTGTGATCATTTTCTGATTAACTTAGTATTCTTTTGTTATACGTGATTTTCTAATAAAAAATGCATAACAGATACTTTTATTTCAATAAAATTTGACGAATTAAAAATTCAATACAATGTAAGATAGGTTAATTTAATTTGGCAATATTTTTAACAATGTATCAGCTATTGAAAAATCATTGAAGATCAAGATAAAGAAGCAATCTGCACTTTGCTTCCTTAAATGCATAATGTACTATTGTACCATACAAGTCAAAGAATCCGATCAAAGTTATGATAATAAGATCAGATAATGTCACGTGCATTTTGATTTTAAAAACTTAAAATATTTTTACCCCTCTGCTAAACATCCGTTAGAACCCCACCCTCCCACCCTTATAACACACTTACTTTAGTAAGCTGAAACACCCGATGTGTGTTGTTGGTTATTAGGTTATCTATATGAAACGCCATCTAGCGGTGCTCTAGAAACTATATCTTACGTACGTTTAGCAAGAGCCACATTTTTAATATAATTTTTTAGCACATCTCGACTTAAAGTGACATTTTTATTCTTGATCAGCCAAGTATAAAGTTCTACCCTATTTCCCTGAGAAAAGAGCGCTCTGCGTATGCGTGACGACGCAAATCATGCATTCGCCTAGCGGTTTGTTGCGTAAGCGTGGAGCGCTTTTTTTCTCAGTCAAAAAAAGCATTATTTTATCCCGGATATCAAGAAAAAGATGCCCTTTTTCATCGGGGTGTACAAAAAAATCGTAAATTGGACTCAAGAAGTAAAACAGTTTATGTGCTATGCGTGTATGCCGCCCAAGCGAAGCAAGCGATTTTCACGTATTCATAATATATGTTGACAAATATTTGCCAAATTATTTTTCAGCTTTACTTGCATTTTTTATTTATGTCTTGTATTTCGTAGAACTTAAACTTACAATATTATTTGCCTATAATGTAACCAAATTTTTCAGAGAGTGTTGCAGAAGTAGATAGTAATTTCTCAAGTAATATAAGTAGTTATCTAACTGTGAACGCGTTCCGTATTCATGTGCGGTTGGTACGTGCACATGTATATGCTCACGTAAAAATATCTGGTATATGTGCATGCATATGATCTTCACATTTTAGACAAAAATCTAATTGCTAATATAATTATTTTATCTGGTTAGAAAATTAAAATACAATAATTATATTTTATTTTATAATTATATACCTAAATATTACAATATTACAATATTACGCATGAAATAAAAATCGTTATTGTTAATAATTTCAAAGTAAACTTGGATGTTGTAAAAATAGGTCATTATTAATTATATAAATTGTTTGATAATGTCTGTACACTATTAATTAGGTCACAGAACCTTAATTAATTTCTTAATTTGAAACACTAATTATTTAATATTACAATTAATTTTTATTCATTTACTTTTTTTTAAATCTCAAATAAATATTATAGCTTTCACATTATTGAAACAAATAACTTTTTGAAGTTCAGGTTACAGAGCATTGTGTAACGGAGAAGAATACTTTTTTCTTAATAATACCGCGAGACTTACATAAAAGAACGAACTTGGAGGAAGAAATGACAACTAAAACTAATATAAAATGCAGCAGGGACATTGCAGGTTTTTTGTTGAAAGTCTCGTGATGAGACCTTGTAAGTAGAAAAGGTACGAATTTACCCCTCACTTTTTCTGTCTCTGTCCCTTATTCCCTTGCGTATACGCAGTGTCTTGAGTCACGTACTTTTGAAGTCTTATAATCGTATAAAATTTTTAAAAGGATCCGTCTGATGAAACAAGGTTTGAGAAATTATTAATGTTGCTCTCTTTAAAAGTAAATTTTGGAATTCACATTTTCATGGAAAGAATTACTTCAATCCCCAAACGAATTATGCAATTCTTAACGTTGTGTCAAGATAGAGCGGATTTAATTGGACTATTTTCTTGAATTGAAGATATTTTCTATTTTAGAGGGTTATAAAAATAATGGATTAGGTTAAATATTAGATTGAACCAATATTAGTAATCCTTTTCATTTGAATCGGTCTATAATAGATAAATTTTACGAATGAATCACACTCTGAAATTAACAGTCATCGAAAATACAAAAAAGGTATCGATAATCGATAAACGCAAATCCATGCTCAATTATTTATTTATAATCTCATAATTCAAAATCGAACATAATAGCGGGGAGTAAGACCGATAAATAATCAGTTACAACTGCTGGCAAATCCATTTATCCACATTAATTTCTTTCAAAAGGAATTATTTAGTTTCCCTTTCCGATCCAAATTTAACCCTTTAAACAGAATAATCCATTCACTAATTACACAAATCCTAAATATGCCGAGCGTCGGATATTGCATCGTTTGACTAAAAATAGGAAAAAACTTGCAGGGCGCATTGCACCGATTTCTCTAAATTAATCGCAACTATTGATTCCCTAATGAACGCTCAGGATGCTTTGATTCCTCATTAATGTGTAAGCAAGAAAGTAAAGAGAGATAGAATAAAAAAGCTGCGAGAGAGAGAGAGAGAGAGAGAGAGAGAGAGAGAGAGAGAGAGAGAGAGAGATAGGGAGTGAGGATAAACAAATTTTTTCAATCTCTTTACTCGGCCTCGCTTCCTCACTCTCTAATCAAATTCAACTTTAATTAAGTCAATCGAATTAATCGCGGCGGCCTGGAAATGGAAGCGACTGATTCAAAGCGTCGCCTCTCCGTCTTCAACGGCGCAGCCGTAATGGAGCCCTCCCCGATTTTCCACCTTCTCCCTCCATTACCCCACCCCCACCGCCGAGTTGGTTCTGAAAGAGCGACGAAAGACAGCGCGGAAGAGAAATTCTTGTATTAAGAGTTTGCTGCTGCCGACGTTTTTTACTCTCGCAAAAATAATTAAACGAGGGAAAGTGCGTATTGGGAACGATGGAATTGTAATTAAAGCTTGGGGAATTTTATCGATTGAGGCTTGACCTTATTAGCTTATTGAGAGTTATTTTAACGAACTATTTTAAAAGAATTTCCATTCCCCTACATATTATATTTTTATTCACTTTTCAAACCTCTGAAAAATAAAAAAATAGTCTAAAGAAATGTATTTTTTATTGACATTATAGTTAAATAAATATGAACATTTTAATATCTACATATATTATAAAATAAAACATCGAAATAAATTTATATAATGTAAGTAATGCAAATATGTTTAATATGTTTAATAATGTACATTTAATTAATTAGAAACAGTATTATAATGCATTTTCTGATAATAATCGATTAAATTTAACGAAAAAAGAATAATACAATTAATCTTTCCAAACCATATATTGCTCAAATATACTATTTGTGTATTAACGACTGTTTGATAAGGCATTTATTTGTAAAGTTAGTAAATAAACACAAACTTGATATAATTCATCATTCGCTCACACATCTAGCCTTGATTTATATAAAGAGGTTGCACCATCAATGGCCCTCATATTTCATCGGGTGTTTCGAAACATCAACGAATTGCATGCAACTCCGGAAACTACTGTGCGAAGTGAAGTTTGAAGCTATGAATCTTTTGCTAAAAAGTTTTGCCGAAACAAAACACGCTTTTCGTGGTCGAAACCCATGCCGTTTCGAGTCAAAAGTAGGAGCTCCAATATTATATTGGTGAGAATGTAAACATTTTTCAAGTTCTCTTTTATAACGTATAAAACTCTCTTATTTGCTATAAGCAGAAAAAAAAATTGATCGATGTTTCACGAAGCAAAAAAACCTCGACTAACGCGCTATTCGAATTACCAAACAAGAGTACGCAACATTGTTTGTTTTTGCTTATCGTCAGAATAGCGCTATTTTTCACAACTGTTTTTCTCTTGGAATTGGATGTCCGATTTCAAGGATAAAGTTCTGGCATGTGTCAGTTTTTTCATTTGGCGTTTTATTTTTGTTTAAGTACGGGTGAAACGTAGAAAATAAATGAAAATTCACTCTTTTGCAAAAGGAACATTTCGAACGAAACATTCTTTAAAACCAAGCTATGCCTAAATAATAAACCAAAGAAATGGTTTCAAAAAGCATTTTAGGTTCGATAACCGTGCAAAAGTTTACATGATTTATAGGGAGGCGCATGAAAGCGCGTTAAATTTCTTTTTATGCGCCTCTTAAAAGTTTCCGCGTCTTCGGTCGTTAATTATGAGGTAACTTCGAAGATGCTTGTATTAAGAGGTTCAAAGTCTCACTTTGGAAGCAATGGATGTCAGGAATAGTATGTGACTTGATGCAAAGTAGAGATATTTAACAAAGTAAATAATTTTAATGGGATTCCATTTTAGTTACAAAAAATTATGATAATAAATTGTAACATAAATCTTTATTTACTTACTTTTTTTCATCTACTCTACATATTTTCTTATTCTAAAATTACTTATTTTCCTATTTACTATTGAAATTATTTTGAATGTACTAAAACTATTTGAATGACGAAATTATAATTTTTAAAAGAGTGTATATTGGACTCTCCGAGTAAATTAAGTTTTATTCGATTAATCTTTTATGAACTTATTAGTTTCTAAAGAGTTTTTGCTGAAATTGACCTAAAGCTAAATTTACAAACAAACTGGAACTTTGGTGATTAATTAAATATTCATACACTTTGGAGTCAAAAATTTTTTATTTTCTTTTTTTATTAACTTTTTCAATAAATTCAATCTAGAAATAATCTTATTAAAATTTTTTTTAAATTATATTTTGAATAAAAAATTGGAAAATAAATTTCAATTATAAAATTAATATTAATAAAATATATTAGAAGATGTTTATTGAATACATATAATTAATTATAATAATGAGAAATTTCATACGATTATAAATAACTATAACATTTTTACGCTCAGCAAACGAAACATAAGTCAACAGTTATATCTCAGTTATATAGTTATATACAAAGTTAAATATAACAAAAATTGATTGGAAAAACATATATTCATCTATTTGGAAAATATTTATAAACAAACAGAATTGAAAAATCTTGTTTTGATAATATTTCATGTGTATCGAATACTCTCAATATTAAAAATGAATAAAATACTCTTTTGCACACATATATTTAAACTAAAATACACTATTGTAAGCACACTTTTACGCAAAATTTATTTTTTACCAAGAATACAAATTCAAAATCCACAAAAATAATTGGAAACGAGTCTATGTTTGCAATAGTTTACTTTATTAAATTCATATGTAAAAATAAACAATAAATTCAGCAAAGCCACGAGTAGATGAATTGAGCTTTAAAAACGGATCTGAATAAACTAAAAGTTTACATCCCCAACAATGTGTAGTAACGCGCAAAAAAACAGCAACAAAATTCCTCGTTCAACGATCTAAAAAAAACTTTTAACAGCCAACTTCCTCCGAAGCGAAAAGTCGCGTGAGTAATCACTCGCATTTAGAGCTTGCGCGCGCGCGCGCGAGCGTCACAGCTGCACTCTAAACGAAAGCCAGGAATCGACTCATCACGCTCTGCCGCGAATTTCGTCGCTCATAATCCAAAGAGAATAATATTCTCCCCCTTTACCTCTCTCTCTCTCTCAACTTTCTCGTGCATACGGCGTAGCGATTCGAGAGCTCCTCGAAATGCGATAATGCAGCGTCGTCTCTCGCACACAGAGAATCACGAAAGGCAGCTGCTGAAACGCAAGCTGCAGCGTGCACCTGCTTCATACTCTGTGTCTGTGTGTCCCTCTCTGTGTCTACGTGTATGTGCGTATAACTCTGCGATCGCTCGACTCTCCCGGCATCAGGGGATGAAACATTATCGGGTTTCTCTCCCTCTTTCCTCTCTCCAACTCTCTCTCTCTTACTCGCTCTCTGCCTCTCTCTTACTCTCTCTCTACCTCTCTCTCACTCTCTCTCTCTCTCTCTCTCTCGCTCTCTTGGAGTCTTCGACTTTCATCAGGTACCGAGACGGAGAAAATTAAGGGACGCGCGCCCAACGGTGTGGGAGAAGGAGGCTGTAT